>JAODAL010037644.1:0-40158 GCA_025379985.1 Phyllomedusa bahiana
GAGGCCGAGCTTTACGCTGGCCAGTACGCAGCCAGGCCGGGACCGAAGCAGGGTGGCTGAACGTCGTGAAGTGCAAAACGTTAGACTTGGAGCCTTCCTCAGCAGGCATTCCAGACCCTGGTAGCTCTTTAAGAAATTTCTGGACGAACAAGGTTCATGACATGTGCCCAGGAGGTGCAAGGGAATGTGCTCCAGCCCAAACCGATCTTAAGGGCGGCAGCAGATTTCGCCCATTATCGCACACCACCTTTCCCTGGCACAGGCTCTTGTCACTTCAACTCAGCCAGCGCTCGGTTCGTCGGTTGGCAGAGAGCCGTCCACAGCTCCTGACCATGTGTGAGGACGTCCTCCAAGACATGATTAATTTTATCACACACGGCCTGGTTTTCTCTGGGCACGTGAAGCCACCAAGAGGACCATGGGGAAAAGAACCCTTGCAGCCAATACCCTGCGATTTTGAAGAGCGGCGCCGAGGCCTGAGAGCCCAACCGTCACCCCCAGAGACATCCACCTCATCTCACCCAGTGAGCCTGTCAACGAATATATCGGCCTTTGGCCGTGCTTACTAAGTCCATGTGTCGTGGACAGATAGGACATTTACGGCCACAGAGCAGACAATGCCGCTTGAAATTTTAGAAGACCACGTGGCTGACCAGGGAAGGGACTGATTTTCCTTGCAAAGAAATGCCTGCTTTGCTCGGCATCTGGTAATTGGGGGGACAGGCAAGGCCATGACGGTTGGCCGGACCCATTGTGTCCACCAGAACGAAAGGCAACATTTCCAAGGCCAAAAGCCTGGCCAATGCCGAACAATTCAGGCTTTTGGCTTTGGATGGTATTGTGGTTAAAAAGTTTTCTTCTTCTTTCACCCAAACCTGGAAGACAGAAAGGCCTGGTGCGCTAGAACTGGCCGCTGTACGCGTGCCCAGGTCATCAAACTGGCGGAAGAGAAGGGTAGGAAGGGTCTCTGTGTGTGCTGGGGTGGTACCTCGGTAGCGTACGGTGGAGCCCTGAAGCGGAGGCCTGATCCCTGATCAATGACCTCTGAGAGACATGGCCAGCTGAGGAATGCCTGGTGGTGGCGGAGGAGGCGGAGACAGGGGTTTGACAGTGGTTTGGTAGGCCCGGCCGTCGGTCTGGCCTTTTTTGGCCAAGTGTTGCCTTTCCGATTTCAACTCGATGCATATTTGCCTGCATGTGACTAGACATGTTGGTGGGTGGTTAAACACCTAAGGTTCCTTTGCCTTCTACCTTAGCGTTTTACGGCAAAAGGCGGCAGATTGACATTGCTCACTGAATCAGAGGCTTGCTCAAAGAAGGCCCAGGCTTGAGAGGATCCTGGACCTTTTTGATGGTGATAAGCGAGGAGCGGGGTTTTCCAACAGACCGTGGCTGGCGGAATCATATCAGCGGACTTCTGCGACCCGACCCGCCCCTTCTTTCCTTTTTGAGGCGGGACCCTCGTACATGACCACTATCCATCTGTCTTCCATCCTCGTCCAGTGATCGAAGCGCTCGCAACAAATTCTGCGGAAAAGACCACGTTGGGATCCGCAATGTCGTCATCATCATCATCACACAGGTGGACTTAGTTCGTTCCTGACATCTGCATCCAGGAGCTTGCGGGCTACAAACAAGAGGGAACGCAAGGCTTTTGCAGACCGCTCCGGGAAATTTTTGCCAAATTGACCGCTTTCCTCTCCTCTCTGATGGCCATCATAACGTGGCGTCAGAGCAGAGAAAATTATCCTCTTTGGCCTCTTGATCTTTTAACATGCCTTCTGACCCGCAACCCGCATTTTGTCATCAAAGAGTCTTCAGAAAATGATTATCCACAGTGGTGGTACATCACGAGTGTGACATTATGATCAGCTTCATGTTGGACGGATGCTGATGACGATATTTTGGTGGCCAGGGACTGGGAGGACGAGGAGGTAAAAGAACTGTTGGATGCAGGTTGCATTCAACAACATGAAGAACAGATTGGCCGACGATGTACGATTTACTGAATTCACAGGGCCCTGACCCCCAGCGATGAACAGGCCTGACGTCCTAAAAAACCTGACGATCCGCCTGGCATGCGGGTTGTCGCCAGCACTGGAAGGAGCACCTTCTCTCGTACCTCACCTCCATGTCCTAACCCCTACTCCCCTCTTTGCTCGCTACCACCTGAATTTCGCTCTATGTTCAGAAAGTTAAAAATTTGAGAGGTATGGGAAGAGTTTTGAAAGCTCTCTTATTAAAAGAATGCAAATCACCAGCTATTCTCAAATCCCTCATAATCAAAACAAAATTGCTGAATTCAAATATAGACGCAAGTGGCTTCTATCAACAAAGCTGGCCTGCCCAAAGTGAAAAAACCTTATCTGAAATGTAATATGGAATATAGAAAAGGTATTTTTTTGGCACCTATCAATTCTACCTGAGGGTGACTACAAAATTGCTGAAATTCAAAATGTAACTGCAAAAGTAGATCTATCAACAAGCCTTGACTGGAACCAACAAAGTGAAAAAAAAGACCTGTCCTGAAAATGTATACAGGATAATTAAAGGTATTTTTTTGGCACTCCTTCCGATCAATGCACGCTGTGGTGACTACCAAAATTGCTGTATTCAAAGTTTTAACTGCAAAGTAGGATCTATTCAACAAAGCTTGAACTGACTAAAAGTGAAAAAAACACCTGTCCTAGAAATTATATGGGAATGAAATAAAAAGGTATTTTTTGGCACTATCAATTCACCTGTGTGACTTGACTAACAAATTGCTGTATTCAAATTTAGCAACCCATCAAAAGTAGCTCTATGAACAAAGCCTGAACTGACCAAAAAGTTGAAAAAAACACCTGTCCTGAAATGGTAATACGGGATAATGAAAAGGTATTTTTTGAGGCACCTATCAATTCACACTTTGGTTACTAAAAAATTGCTGTAATTTCAAAATTTAACTGAAAAGTAGATCTATCAACAAAGCCCTTGACTGACTATAAGTGAAAAAAAAGCAACCTGTCCTGAAATGTATATGGGATAAATAAAAGGTATTTTTTAGCACTACAATTCACCTGTGGTGACTACAAAATGGCTGTATTCAAATTTAACTGCAAAAGTTAGATCTATCAACAAAGCTTGACTGACCAAAAGTGAAAAAAACACCTTTCCGAAAAGTATACGTATAATAAAAGGTATTTTTGGCACCTATCTGTTCACCTGTGGTGACTTAATTGTTGCTGGATTCAAATTTTACTGCAAGGTGACTCTAACACCACAGCTGGCCTGCGCCCAAAGTGGAAAAACAACACGTATCTGAAAAGTATACGGGAATAATAAAAGGTATTTTTTGCACCTATCAATTTCACCTGTGTTTGACTACAAAATTGCGCTGTATTCAAATTTAACTGCAAAGTAGATCTATCAACCAAAGCTTGACTGAACCAAAAGTGAAAAAAACACCTGTCTGAAATGTATACGGATAATAAAAAGGTATTTTATTTTGCACATATCAATTCACCTGTGGTGAACTACTTAAATTTCTGTAATTCAAATGTAACAGCAAAGTAGCTCTATGTAACAAAGCTTGACTGACCAAAAAGTGAAAAAAAAACACCCTGTCTGAAAATGTATACGGGATAATAAAAAAAAAAAATGTATTTTTTTGCACCTATCAATTCAACCTGTGGTACTAAAAAAATTGCTGTATGTTTCAAATTTAACTGAAAAGTAGATCTATAACAAAGCTTGAACTGACTAAAAGTGAATAAAAATACACCTGTCCAGAAATTATACGGATTAAAAAAGGTATTTTATATCACCTATCAAATTCACATGTGGGTGACCCATTAAATGTTTGTAATTCAAATTTTAACCTGCAAAATTATGCATCTATGAACAAAGCTTAAACCGACCAAAAGTGAAAAAAACACCACTGTCCAGAAATGTATAAGGATACTTAAAAGGTATTTTTTTGGCATCCTATCAGTACACCTGTGGTCGACTACAAAGTTGCTGGATTAAAAATAAACTGGCAAGGTTTGCTCTATCAACAACAGCTGGCCCGTGCGCAAATGTGAAAAAAACACGTATCTAAATGTATACGGGATAATAAAAAAGGTATTTTTTTTGGAACCTATTCATTCACCCTGATGGTGACTACAAACATTGCTGTATTCAAATAACTGCAAAGTAGATCTATCACGAAAGCTTGACTGACCAAAGTTAAAAAAAACACCTGTCTGAAATGGTATTATCGAACGGATTTTAAAAGGTATTTTTTGGCACCTATCAGTACATCCTGTGGTGACTACAAAGTTGCTGGTTTCAAATTTAACTGCTAGTGTGGCTTATCAAAACAGCTGGCCTGCCGCCAAAGTGAAAAAAAACAAACTTATCCTGAAAAATTGAATACGGATAAAAAAGGAATTTTTTTTGGCACCTATTCAATTCCCTGTGGTGACTACAAAAATTGCTGTATTTCAAATTTAAGCTGCAAAGTAATTATCAACAAATGCTTGAACTGACCAAAAAGTGAAAAAAAAACACCTGTCTGAAAATTGTATACAGATATTAAAAAGGAATTTTTTTTTGGCAAGCCCCCCGCCCGCTCCCCTATCATTACAACCGTGTGGTGACTACATAAGTTGCTGGATTCAAATTTTAACTGCAAAGGTGGCTCTATGAAACACAGCTGGCCTGCGCCACTAAGTGAAAAAAACCCGTATCTGAAATGTAAAACGGGATAATAAAAGGTATTTTTAGGGCACCTATTCACCTGTGGTGACTACCAAAATTTCTGTATTCAAATTTAAACCTGCAAAGTTGGCTCTATCAACAAAGCTTGACGGGCAAAATTGAAAAGAAACACCTATCTGAAATGTATACTTGTGGGATAATAACAAGATGGAGTTTTGCACCTAACAAATAGACCTGCAGTTACTAGAAAAAGACTGTAACCAAATATAAAGGCAATGCAAATGTCTAAACATTTTGGCTGTACAATAATCCAGTTATCCTTTATAGAGCTTGTCTGTGTTTCGCATTGCCACTCTGGGCCCACCCCCGCTCTCCCCGTGACTTTGCATCGTAGATGCTCCTTTTAAAATTCCTCTGCCTAACTACCTAAAATCTTGCAAATTCTCTGATCTAAGTACTTTAGAGGATCACTAGCTAAAAGTATTAGCTGTCTCTGTGGAAAAAATAGAAATAAAATTACTGAGCTGTTTTGCTGAGCCTGTTTGGACAGAGGCCAGAGCGCACGTCCCCTTAACTGCCTATTGAGAACGCTGACACACACTGATCCTGAACAGAAGGCTGTTCTATGTAAAAACGTGGTCAAGTGATTTTTTCCAGCCAATCTGCAACCATACACATCCCAGTCATGACGTCGGACACACATCTCACCCTGCCTTCTATTCTGTACAGGCTGATTTGGCTAGCCCAAAATGACAGGAAAGCGCCGAAAATGGCGGTATATTAATAGATTTAAAAAAAATAAAAAAAATGGCAACAGATTTAACCTAAATATCGCGTGATCTAAAAAATCCGATCATGTAAATACCGTGCCGATTTCAACTTTGTCGATAATAATCGCTCAACACTATTGAACGGCATAAAAGCAAAACATCTGCAAAATTGGTGCAGTAAGTTTTTTCACATTTTTTTTTTTGCTGTTTCCCGGTATATTCTATGGTAAAAGTTATGATTTTGGGAAGGCAAGAAGGGAAAAAAGAACATGAAAAAATAGGCCTTAGCATTAAGGGGTTAAACTAAATAATCCTAATTTTCATTGTATTCTTGGATACTATAGTCCACTCAATCCATGTATTACTTTGGTTTGTCCACCTTTCAGCCCTCTCAAGCTTTAACATGTCTTCTTGGTGCACTGGTGCCCAAAATTGTATACAATGGGCTTCCTTTATAAAAACTATCTAGCAGTAAGGGTATGTTCACACGGTGTAATTTCAGCGTGCATTTCGCCGCGTATTTGCGCTCTAATACGGGCCAGATGCGCTTCGAAATTATGGTATTCCATAGCTCTCGTAGAGAACTATGGATTACGCCTCCTCTCCCCGCTCATACAAAACAATTGTATTGTACAGCGTCGGGAATAAGTGACATGTCCAAATTATTTTGCAGTGAATGCACGCCGCGAGTAATGAACGTGAATGGGGCCGGTGGGCTGCCGCTCGCCCAGGCACAGGGGTAATGGGCACCCATATCCGAAAGACACGATGTACTGCGACGCATACTGTACGCGCCGCAGTACATCGTGTGAACATACCCTAAGACTGTCCTTGTTGCCCATAGCAACCAACAAGAGCTCAGCTTTCATTTCATAAACTCGCTCTGGAAAGAATTAAAGCTGAGCACTGATTGGGTTTTGTTTGGGTGGTTTTTTTTGTGGGGTTTGGTGTTTTGGGGGGGGGGGGGGGGTGGGGGGGGGGGGGGGGGGGTGGGTGAGGGTGGGGGGGGGGGGGGGTTGGGTTGTTTTTGGTGGGGGTGTGTGTGTGGGTGGGGGGGGGGGGGGGGGGGGGGGGGGGGGGGGGGGGGGTGTGGGGGGGGGGGGGGGGGGGGTGTGGTTGGGGGTGTTTGTGTGGGGGGGGGGGGTGGGGGGGGGGGGGGGGGGAGGGGGGGGGGGGGGGGGGGGGTGTGGGGATGTGGTGGGGTGGGGGGGTGTGGGGGGGGGGGGTGTATGTGTGGTGTGGTGTGGTTTGTGGTTTGGGGGGGGTGTGTGTGTTTGTGTTTGTGTTTGGGGGGTGTGTAGGGGGGGGGAGGGGGGGGTTTTTGGGGGTAGTTGGGGTGGGGGGGGTATGGTTGGTGGGTTGGTGTTTTTGATGGGGTGGGTTTTGGGGGGGGTGGGGGGGGTTGGTGTTTGTGTGGTTTGTTTGGTTGGAGAGTGGGGGGTGGGGGGTTTTTGTGTGGGGGTTTGGTGGTTTTTTATTGGGGGGGGGGGGGTGGTGTTTTTGGGTTGTGGGGGGGGGGTGTTGTGTGTTTGTTTTGGGTGGTGGGGTGGGGGGTTTTTTCTTTTTTTTTTTTTTGGGTTGTGGGGTTTTAGGTTTTTTATTTGGTTGTGTTTTATTTGGGATTTTTTTTGGGTGTGTTGGTTGGCGGTTTTTTGGTTTGGTTTTTTTTGTGTTTTGGGTGGTTTTTTTTTTTTTTGTTGTGTTTTGGGGGGTTTTTTTTTATATTTGGCTTTTTTTTTGATTTTTTTTTTTGGGTTGTTTTTTTTGGGGGGTGTTTTTTTTGGGTTTTTTGTGATTTTTTAGGGGTTTGGTTTTTGGTTGTTGAATGGTTAGATTTTTTTTTTGTATTTTTTTTTGTTTTTTTTTTGTTTTTTATTATAATTATATTAAATAAATATTATATTATATAAGGAAAATATTCAAGAGGCTTTCTTTTTTTTAATGTTTTTTGATACATATATATATATATATATTTTTATTGGGGGTATTATTGGGGTTATATGTTTTTATATGAGTTGTAAGTTTTGTTTTTATTTTTTTATTTGTTTTTTTTTTTTTTGTTTTTTTTTTTTTTTTTTATATTTTTTTTTGTTTTTTTTTTTTTTTTTTTTTTTTTTTTTTTTTTTTATATATTTTTTTTTTTTTTTATATTATATATATTTTAAAATATATTTAAAAATATATAAAAAAAAAAAAAAAAAAATAATAAAAAAAAAAAAAAAAACAAAAAAAACAAAAAAAAAAAAAAAAAAAGAAAAAATATGATATATAAAGAAAAAAAAAAAAAAAATAAAAAAAAAAAAAAAAAAAAAAAAAAAAAAAAAAAAAACAAAAAACAAAAAAGAAAAAAATTTTTAGCTTAACGGACAACACTGACCACCTATACGCTTATACATTTACATACAAGAAGCCCATTGAAACCAAAGTGTGGTATTTTTTAGTTGCCTTTGTAAATAGTGATAGACCTATGTTCTCATCACATAATCTACAATCTTTTTTGCCTTGGCAGCAGCTTCCTGACACTGCTTGCCACAGTTCATTACTTAGTCCTTTTTCCATGCCAGTTTTACCCAGTATGGCAGTTTTAGTCATTGTGGCATTGGTTTTCATTTCCTATGTGCATATCCTTAAATTTATCATATCCTTAAATTTTTGCCACTTTTGTGCCCAAGCCTCCAAGATATATGTGTGACAGAATGCAGTCCTCTTTGTGTTGATCACTTTATGCAGTTTGGCATCATGTGACCTTCCACTTTATTAACTGAAGATCACCAAAGTTTTGTAATTTTGTCTGCAATGATATTAATTCTGTGCTGCTGTGTTAAGGAGGAAAGGTGTAAACGATCAGTACATGAAATGATGGTGTGAATGCTGAACAAGTTTAACCTTAGCTCAAGTTCAGGAATTTGTGAGGTTCAAACATTCACATTCACAATGACTTTTACAAGTTCGGAAGGTATTGAAGTCCTCATATACGTTCTTATTAAATAGTCACCATACACACTGTGGTTTTGGAAATATCAATGATTTTGGATGCAGGTCATTACCTCAATTGATAGCAACTGATGGCATTTACATAACTACGCAAATTGGAGATGCACAATGTAGAATATCATAAAAATGTCACAAAATCTATTTTCGTGAAATATAGTGGAGTTCTATGGAACCTAAGGGTGACTCAATTAGGCTTAATATAGCATCTCATTTGCCAACTAATCCTAAATATAGCAATATTATGTATGCGATTGTATGTGTATATACATATACAGTATATATGTATCTTTGGCATCTTTATATAGTAATAAAGAAAATTATTCAAAAACTTTAATTGAGTTTAATGGTATTGTTTAAAAAGAGATACTTTAAATATTTGTTTATCATGTTACCTAATGATGGAATAAATTTGTAACGATACCGATTTTTAAACAAATGATGCACATAACAGTTGTTGATACCTATTGCTTGACATTGTGTGCTGTATTTAGAAGTTTCTCTGGTGCTTTGAAAGATCTACAGGATTGACTCTTAAAGCACTAGCCTCCACAAGAGACACACTGGGCAGATCTAGCAGATTTAATAATACTGTCTAATACTGAAACAATGTAAAGGTGGACTTAATAGTTTGAAAATGCTCCACATTTATGAAATGTATAATAAATCTGGTGCAGGTTTAACCCCTTCCTGATGAAGCCTTTTTTGGTCGTGTTCTCTCCCCACTCTATACCATCTTCCAAAAACCATAAATTGTTAGTCTATGTAGTCAAATGAGAGATTTTTTTGCAGGACAAGATGAAGTTTTAATGGTTCAATTGACCGTACCATATAATATAGTGGGATTACCTCCTCTAAAAAAAAAAAAAATCTATATGGGGTGGAATGTGAAAAAAAGCATAATCATGCCATTCTTGTGGGTTTCGTATTTATTAAAGGGGTTTTGCCACAATCTCATTTCATAGCTCCTGCATCCAGCTCTTCAGCTCTGTGTGCTCAGAAGGGGGCTTGTGTGATTTATTTGAATTGCATATCATGTGAACCAGCAGGATGACATCACCACCGGCCCTTTCCTCTTCTAGTCAAGAAATGTCCCTGTTTATTTACAAAGGTACAATAAGAGTACACAGCTTAGAGTAATGCTTTTTACCTCCTACACCAAGAGGTCTAGGTTTCAAATTCCTGCAGGAACCAAACTGTGTTTTTTTTTTTCCCTTTATCAATGCACAGACCTCATTGGGAGGTTACTTTTTTTTTATTTATTTGCAAATTGTTTGACTACATTAATTAGGGAGTTAAATAGGACAGGAGTCATAAATTACAACACCTGGGGGTTTTTGAACACTCAGTAGCTGCCTGAGAGAAAGAGGAATATGTCTGGTTTATGTGCGACCAGGGGACTGAGGAGCTCTTCAGCCAGGTTGTAAACCCCCTGGAACAAGCAGTAAAACAATGGCTCACTAAAAGGCAAGTCTAAAACAAAAACGGTCCAGAATTTTAAATAACAATGAATGGTGAAAATGTTTATTATTTAATTTGCAAGCTTCCCACGTCAATTTTACTTTGTGGCAAAACCCCTTTAAGATCACTGTTGGGTATAACTGACAGGTTATCTGCAGGTCGCAATGATTCTGTTGACACCAGGGGAGACATGTATGATCGGGTTTTTCACCTTTTTCTGGCATCAAATGCCCTGGCTACATTGCCTAATACGCTAAACAAATGTGTTAGGCGCATTGTTTGAAAGACTCAATGCTTTTTAATACGCCTAACAGGAGGGGGAGTTCTGGGGGCGTGTCGCACCACACTCGTAATATTAGACACATGTATCAATGTGGGTCAGCAAAACTAGGCGCATTATAGCTGGGAGAGGCAGACCTATTTCAATGTTATCTGCCTGAGCTAGAGGAGTCGAAGTGGAGCTGGATTTGCCAGTAGGGCAAAAAATGTCCCTTATTTCTCAACTTGCACCAGTATAATAATAAAAAATAATTTTTTGATAATTATCAGACTATATACAATTAAATTATTTCAATTTAATAAAAATTTTTATCATATAAAATGAATATAAAAATATATAATATCCCAAAAATATAAAAATATCTCCTATAAAATGCATTTAAAATTAAAAGAATCTAAAACTAATTTTACATTAAATAACCCACTGATGATGTTGTTCAGATTATTACATTTTAAATTTTTACTACTTTAAATTTGAAATGTATTTTTGCTGCTCTCACCCTTTATTTTACATTCAGCAAGAGTCAGCATAGCACAGGCATTGCAAGATCAGTACCATAGTCTCTATTCACTGACATGCTATTCTAAAAAATTAGTATCAGTAGCAAAAAATTATAAATGAAAATAACCAGTGATGAGTGCACGCCAAAGACCAGGATCAAGGTTTGCTGTAAGACCAAAAAATACAAAAAGGCAGCACATCAAAGAAAAATGTGGTTGTTCATTAACCCAACTGCAGTCAAACGTTTGACTCTGAGCAAGCCATTTCTAAGCTGAACGTCTTTCAAGCTTGAAAAAGGCTCTGTTCAGAGCCGAAACGTTGCTGCTGTTGGGTTAATAAACAACCACATTTTTCTTTGATGTGCTGCCTTTTAGTATTTTTTGGTCTTACAGCAGACCTTGATCCTGGTCTTTGGCGTGCACTCATCACTGGTTATTTTCATTTATAATTTTTTTTTCATTTATAATTTATAATATTTTTGACATGCTATTCAAGTCACTTTTCTTTTATTTCCAGCCTATCTATAGCCTTTACACATTACTTATGAGCCTAGGTTCCATAATGTGCCAAAAACACAGGTGAGGTGCAATGAACTTTAGACACTATTTATGAATGCAGAAAAACCACTTTCATACATTCAGGCACATTATACACTGAAAAAGAGATGAGAAAATGAATTTCGATGCACTTAGTTCCATACATGTCTCTCCAAATGTGTAGGGTTTTCATTATGTCTTAGCACTTTTAAAAAATAGAAAAAAAATCTCTATTTTTTAACTTTGAGCTGCAGAACCAATTTTGGTGACCAATAACTTTTTTGTTTTTCCATGAACCTAAGCAAGGACTCCTGTTTTGCTGGCTGAAGTGTAGTTTTTATTGGTATCATTTTTGGATCCATGCAAATTGTAGATACATTTTTATTCCAATATTTTAGGACATGTAATAACCAGAAAAAAACTATTTTGGCATTGGAAATTTTCATGTGACTATAGGTAATCCACAGTATATCCAAATCTGTTGTGACCAGCTGGCTGGTTAGGTAAGGCAAGTAATAAAAAATATAATGGCAAGAAAAAACTTTTTTTTCAAAAAGATTTTTTTACTATTTAAAAAAATATACTTAATACAATGCATAGCCTTGCCAGGCTAACCACACAATTCCTTTTAATACTTCTTGAAGCATGCTCATCCCCCTATCCTGTAGGTACTTGTTAAAGTGCAAATAACTAAATCCATATTGGGGCAGAGTCTTTTCCTGAGGAGTTGAACTGCATAGCTTGAGGACCCACTGATGTTTGAAAAGGAAGGTTGTCCTTTGAAATGTGCAATGAGTCCATAAACTATGCAGGAAAAGACTGTGCTACAATATGGATTCCGTTATTTGCACTTTAACAAGTACCTTCCTAAATAGGAGGATGAGCGTGCTCCAAGGACTAATAAAAGGAATTGTATGGTAAGCATGGAAAGGCTATGTATTGTATCATGTATATTTTTCTAAGTAGTAAAAAAATATTTTTGATAAAAATGTTTTTTCTTGACATTATAGTTATTATTAGTATGCTTAGAGGGAGGGGAACCCTCCACTGATGGCAAACATTGGAAGCACTCTACCTAGAGTTAGCTTTATATTATACCTAGGTAAGGCAAGTACACATCAGTGCTCGAAACCCCAGTACAAGGAAATTATTGTGTATTTGTGTACTTGCCTTACCTAACCAGCCAGTTAGGTTATGCTGATCACAACAGATCAGGACATGCTGCGGATTACTTCTACCTTCTACCCATCCGTAGGACCAGGATTCTTGGGCAAGAAGTGGCTGATACTCCATTTTTAAGCTCATAACAAACAAGTAGCACTAAAAGTCCCAGGTTACCACCGCATTAGCAGGACCCCACCAGTGTGTGAATATCCAAACTATAAACGTGTATGCCGTATTAAAACTGAAAAGCTTCTCATTCAATACTTCTTTAATTTCAAATTAGCTCAGACTACAAACAAATCCATTCAATCATAAAATAGCAGAGTTCAAAGACAGAATGCAGAATATCAAACAAATTAACCTGGAATTCACTGTGTGGGCTCTAATTCCTCAGTGTTTGGCGCACTCGTCAACAAATAGAACACGATTCAACATCTTTTAGAACTGAGCGTTCATACAGCTGGTAGCTGCTTCCTCCATGCAAAACACACGCGATATTTCGGGCGATAGGCACGCCCCCTTTTTCAAGCGTTGAAAAAGGGGGCATATCTATCCCCCGAAAGACTTCATAGTTGAATAACTGGAGCCATTTGAGTATATTCAATCTACTTTGGTTTCGTAATTTATTTGTTTTAGTTTTCTGACATGGACAACCCTTGTGTAAAGAACTATACAAATCAATAAAGTTGGAGTTGGTTTAATTATTATTGTTGGTGAATTAAACAAACGTGACATGGTGCTTTTTGTTCACTGGGAGTCTTAGGTACTCTATGTATTTCCATCACTGTAACTTTAACCCCTCTTTTTTAAGTTACAGTAGATATTTGCATAGCTTTAATCCCTGCAAATGCATCATTGCACACGCAGAACATTTCATTTACAAGTTTTTACAAGTCCCTTGTGCATCCATCTATAAACAGTAAGTACTAAAGGCAAACATTTGGCTCCAAATGTCAGTTCCAAATAGGGTTGTCTTTTGGTGGACCTGGTGATACTTTTGTGGGCGAGTAAGATCTTGACGATTTAATGAATACAAATATTGTAGTAAGAGATATGTGGCTTCTTTCTCATGCTACTGTAATTTTTTGGTATGACAGCAAACCATTTAAATTCCGTTGACCAGAAACAATCTTATGATAAAAGATATTTCATGAAAATGAAATCAAAGTTATGCTGCCTAACAATCAAATAAGGTTTAAGAAACGCAATACAAATCAGATTCTCTTCTTTTTCATCTCTTGTTGGTATAATCCCTTTTTTGTGCTAATGGGAGCTGTAATCCATTTGCTTTGAATAAAATACAGTTTTGTACCGCAAAAATAGTTTAATGTTTCAGAGACTCATAGTATCAAAATTATAAGCAAGAATATAAATCCAATTAGTTTGCTACAGAATTTTGTTAACACCTATAAAACCTACTTACCCATTTACATTAAGTGTGATCACAGGAGAATACAAAGCAGAATTTAGTATAATATCACACATTGCCAGAAGAAAATTATCAGGCCGATAATCTCTTTTTTTTCTATATAGCTCTATTATACAGGAAAACAGAGGTTACTTATAAGCATAAAGTAAAGCACATATTACATTTTTAATAATTTTTCACAAGTTATTTTTTTTTTTCTCATTTATCAAACAAATATTAATAAAATGTTATTTCACAATTAATTTACTATTAATTTGTTAATTTTGGCATCACAAATGTACTGCTTCCGGTGGCATTGCTAACGCAAATCATGCCCACCTCTAGATGCACAGCAATAAACTGCAGTTTATTGCTCTTCTTCTTAAATTACAGAGGTAATAGTAGGCATGTGGAAAGATAAAAGATACTAAGGGTAGGTTCACACTACAATATTGTACAAGTTCAAGATATTCATTGAGGTAACATGAAAAAATGTATGCCACATAGGGGTGTGGACTATGTTTTGCTCTACACAGTTGACTACACTATTGTGTCTCATAAGTGTATGCGCAGGGAAAAAGAGCAAAACATAGCCCGTGCTAGGCTACACCTACCCAAAGGGACCACTGCGGCTGCGTTTCCGTATGCACAAGAGTACCTTTTTTCTTGATATCCTGGCAGATACCTTGAACATATGAAATATCATGTTCTGAACCCACCTTTAGTGAATTACAAGTTTCTTTTTTAATATTATAGGGTTATTGAAAAAGAATATACTTAAGCAAATACTGTATATATTGTCTATTGAGGAGGAATAATGCTTTGATACTACCGTAACTCTTCTATTGGTTGCACACCAGGTCATAATAAGTCCAATTTTTTCTTTTTAAAAATTGTTTTCATTAAATTTTTAACACATTTTTTACAATTAACATAGACTTTCTCATTGGGAAAGGAAGAAAAGGAAGGGGTGGAATAGAGAAAGAGAAAAAAAAACAGCATCTGAAGTTATGATAACACAGCTAGAAATTAAGATGACGTTTAGGAAATTGGAGTTAAAGGAGAAAAGTCCTACATAGTAATCATCAGAACCAATAAAATATCTTTGTAATTGTAGATGGAGAAGATAAAAAGAATTAAAATAGGGGAGGAAGGGAAGAGGGGTGGGTAGTTTGGAAAGGGTCGAGGACACGCAGATCAACCACGTCTCTTATAGATTTTAGGACCATGCAGTTGAAATATACACTGCTTGAGGAGGTTTAAGAGTCATCCATAAGTTGAATTCGACTGTTCAAGATACCATGTAGTGAACTGAAAGCAAGATCAAATGCGGGATCTAACATGGTTTGGAAGAATGTTAATAATAGGCTGGGTAATAGTGAATTGGTCTATATGTTTCCAGAAGGGTTTACTCACTGGACAGGACCAAAAACAGTGGAAAAAGTTTGCAACACTTTCCCCACATCTCGTACAGACTGATGAAGGACATCTTCCTATTCGATTATTGCATTTCAGAGACAATTATCCCCTATGTAAGATTTTCAATGACATTTCCCAATAGAAAATGCTAGAAATATATTTTGTCGCCTTTAAAATAACATCCAACAGATCTCCCACTTCCAATCCCAGTATATCCTCACATAATCATATAAAACCATGATGTCTATCCTCGTAATCAAGAGAGGAATGGAGATACTAGTAGCAACTAGAGATGTGACCTGTAAATCTGGGGAGCTTGATAGTTTAATAACTAATGTGTCATCGAAGTCTGACTCACTAAGTGACCTGGCAGCACTTGTGATATAGCTTTGGACTTGTAAGAAGTGAAAAGGACCAGAGTGAAGGAAAGCAAATTTAGTGCATGCTTGGTTAAATGACAAAACAGACTTCCCTGAATGGTCTAGTAAATGCCTTACTGTACAAATGTCTCCCACTGTTAAATATTGGTTGAGCTTTGGCTGCCTGAAAGGTTGTAAATGTGAGACTAAGGGAATCACCTCGGATAGGTGAAGCTTCCTGTGTACTACATGCCACATTTTTTAGCGTGCTATAAACAAAGGGTTCGCCTTTACCTCCAAGAGAAGAGTTGAATAGAGGAGATAGAGAAGATTAGTTAAAGAAATAAACAGGTGCAATTGGGACTCCAAACGTATTAGGGAAAATTTAGACGTGTTAGATAACAATCTTAAATGCAAAGGTTAGCTGCTAGGTTATACAGTTTGATATCAGGAAAGTATATTCCCCCTATTAAATTTATGTTGTTGAAGAATATTGAAGGGAATCCTTGGGCATTTTCCCTGCCAGATAAATGATCTGCGTTTTCTAATGGTATTTATTTTTTGTCATTAACACTTCAGTTCTTTTATTTATTTTTTTTTTTTTTTGCTGTATAACCTTTTAATACTTTGACTTATAATACCAATTATCATTTACCACATTATCCAAATATACATATACCCATTTTATAGTGAGGTAACTACAACCTTTCAAAAAATGTATCCTTTAATGCTATACCTATTGTCCTGATGTATTTAGTAATGTTATTATTACATTACCTTCTTATTTGGTTTTATCTGAAAATTTCACTTCCTTCCATTGGATTACATGGTACCACAGAGACCTAATGTGAGTACCTGCTCTCTCTCTTGTTGGTAGGGAACCAATACAATGAAATTCTGTCAAAGAGGCAGATAAAAGATGATTGTTTCAAAGTTTAACAAAATGAGGTAATGAAATATATTGAATGAATCTGTGATTACATTGTAGGGTTTATATTAGGCTAACACCACTATCAGGTTAAGTTCACACGGCTTAAGTTAAGTTCACGGTACTCCCCGCAATTATGCCGAGTGTTCGGGAGCTCGCGCCGATCGCTGCATACTCCCATGATGCGGGGGGGCCGGCAGCCCGCTGGCCCCATAGACTGTCATTATTTGCAGTGCATAAGCGCCGTGAATAAATGACATGTCACTTATCACCCCGTGGGTTGTATTGTACGCCTGGGGAGAGGAGGCGTAATCCATAGTTCTCTAATGACTGGGGCGCATTTCGCTTGTATTTGAGTGCAGTATGCCGCAAACTACGCAGCGAAATGTGCCCCAATTTAACCTCTGTGAACATAGCCTTAAAGGGGTTGTCCGTTTAATTTTATTTTTTTTTCTTTTCAGCATACTGCTGCCTTATTAAGATAAAAAAAAAAATTATACTCACCTCTCCTCTCACTTGGGATCCAGTGCTGTGCCATCCTTACTCTCCAGTCTCTACCTATGTCCTTTTTTCTACTGTCTTGATCTGAACAGGATATGACCACTGCAGCCACTAATTGACTGCAATGATCACGTGTCTTTGGCTTACATAACCATTTGGAGTGTTTACTTCCCAATGGTGACATCAGTCAATAGCACATGATACCTGCAGCCAATCAATGGCAGCAGTGGTGATGTCTAGAGATGAGTGAGCAGTAAAATGTTCTAGTTCGATTAGAACCTAGAAATTTAATGTGTTCGGTTCAAGGTTCTATTAGAACTCGAACCCCTTTAAAGTCAATGGGAGAAGATGTTTTGGTTAATTTTTATACCTATACAGGTGTAAGCTGTAATTACCATCCATGGCAGTAAAGCAGATACGTGGTACAACTTAGTGAAGAAAGTTTGGCTCTAAGAGTGACAGAAAAAAATTGAGAGGCTAAAATACTTCATTCCTTTCATTGGCTAACTGAAAAGATGAACACAGCTTGCAAAAGGGGCATAGCTATAGGAGGTGCAGCGGTAGCAGCTGCTATGTGTCTCTGCATCCTGAGGGGGCCCAAAAGCTTCTTTGACACATAGGAGATTTGGAGATGGTGTGTTATACAATTACTGAATCACCAAAATTGCAAAAACAGAACTTTTGGGCACTGAGTATGATTTAGCAAATCCAAGCATTCTGTATAATATATATCCATGTATATGAGAATTAGCCTTATTTTAGCCTGAAAATTTCACCAAATAACAGCTTCTGGGTGTGGGAAAGATGCAGCCGGCAATACCAAACTCCCTAACTGTTGATGTCTATGGAGAGGAAAATGCTATCTAACTAAGAACAGTCTGTACAGTACAGAAAGTGAGCTGAAAAAAAGGCAATTTACAAGGCAATACAGAGGAAAAAATATACAAAAATGGTCATGTGATTTTAGCAAAACCCAAAGAGAAATTTTTTTTTCAAACCCAAGCGTTAAAAGTTTTGATACTTTCTGTGCACTTTTAAAATGATTTTGGGTGGCCCCCCAAAAGTGCAGAAAAAAAGGGGAAAACTAAAAATTTAAAAAGGGCGTGTCCCCAAAAAGAACTAAAAACTTTAAATCTAATGAAAATAAAAAAGTTCCCTTTTTGGTTTTTCCCCAAAAAAATTTTAAAGATCTACTAGAAATTTTAAATTTTCTAGAAAAATTTATTTAAAAAACTAGGGAAGTCCCCCTTTGGGTTTGATGGGGAAAAAAACAAAAGACCACCGAGAGTTAGTGTTTGGGCAGGCCCCTTGGATCAAGGTCCCAAAAGGGGAGGGCAGGGAAAAACTTTTTTTTTATTCTAATAGGGAATCAGTATGCTTACAAAAAAAATAAATAAAATGGGCAATTTTTATTTAAAGGGAATAATTGAAGGAAATTTTTTTAGGATGGAATGTAGATTTTTTTTTAAATCACACTTTAAATAAGTTTTTTTACAGTTTTTTTTAAACCTTTTTCTACTTTTCTTTGAATTCTATCGTACCCCAAATTAAATTTTTTTTTTTTTAAAGTCATTTAAAATTAAACTAGCCCAGAGGCCTGGGAGTTTAACTTAAAAAAAGGGTCCCTTTTGGGGTTTTTTTGACTCCCTATTTTCAGGGCTGGGGGCACTCGGTTCCCAGGGGGGCAACGTTCTGCACAGGTGATTTTTCGACCCCCACCCTGATACCAACATTCTCTGGCAGCTCCCGTGAAATTTAAAAGAGGTTCAGCCACTCCCGGGCAGAGGGCCCTGTCGCCCCCAGCCAATGAGGGACACCGGGGGGCCCCCTCCCAAAACAGTACAGGGGGGGGATCCGGGGAAACAAATTTAAAAAATCCCTGCCTTGTGAGTTTCTGCGCCTGCGATATTTTCCCGGCTGCCTTCATACCCGTGCTTATTGCTTGTTTTTTTTTTATCCGTTTAAAACCCGACATCGGGTTGTTTTCCTTAAAAAACCCCGTCTTACGTTCTGATTTTGTACCTTGCCTCCGATTGGGGTTTTTACCCCCGGGTCGTTTAAGGTTTCTCTTTGGTTCCGTTTTGTGGCTTGGCTTTTCTGTTTTGGTTTTGACCCAATTTCTGACTATTTTTCCCCGACAGCCCCCACTAAAAGCCCGCGGGGGACTGTCGCCCAAGGGGGCGTCTCCCAAACCTAGGGCAGCACGAAAAGGGGTAGGCGGGGGAAAGGGGGGCGGGTTTTTTCCAGTCAGGGACCCCCACTGTATTTCCCCCTTTACGGGGACTTTACCCACGGGGCCAAAAAACCTTACTCTCTACCCTCACTATAAACCCCCCAGGAAAGAATTTGGGTTAGAGTAGATGAAAGGGGGTTTAAACCCGCTATTTCCAGGATTTTGGGTGCTGGGGGGTACAACAACAGGAATTTCCCCAAGTCCAAGTGTCCCTGAAAACCCTTCCCCTCTTGTGGAGCCCCCTATCCATTTGTGACAGGTTCTCGGGAAAACGGGAAGGGTTTTTTTGGCATTTAGGGGGGGGGGGTTGTTCCCCTGTTTTTTTAAGGCTCTCCCCATGTACCTGGGAAATTTGAGGGCAAAGAGGGGGAAATTGTTATGCCCTTCCCTTCAGGGCCCCCCCTCGGGGAGTGGGCATTCTCTTTACCCTGGTTCCCGGGAACTGTTTTAACGTGGACAGGTTCTTTCCCCTTTTAGGGGTACTTTTTGATCCCCCTTTTGGGGGGGAAGCTGTGGCCGAGGCTCGGGTGCCCAAACTTGAGGCGGGGCAAAAAAAAGTGGGGGAGTATTCCCTCCGAATTTCGGTGCTGGTGGGGTTCCATTTTGGGTGGAACGCCCCAGCTCTTAGTGTCAATTTAGTTTAAGGGTTAGCTGACCATTTTGAAGGATTTTGGGGGGGGCCCTTCCCCTACCCCGGGTTTATTTTAATGGGGGCCCTTATGGCATTGCTGTTCACTGGACAGCCTTTTTTAGTGAAAATGAGAGGGGGGACCACCCCGGGGGGTTACCCATGGTCACCTCTACCCCCCAGGGTTCCCGATAAAAACCCCAGAGGACCAATGCAAGGGGGGGGGTTTCTTTGCTACTGCTGCTAGGGACTGTAAGACTTCTCTTAAATATCCGGGGATTATGTTCTACTAGGTATAATGGAAAAAACCCCCAAATCAGGGAGGGGCCCCAAGAGGAAGCCCCAAGGTGGGAAAACTCCAGGGCCTGGGGTTTTTTTCGGGGAAAAACCACCAAAGGAAAAAGGGGTATTTCCTAATTATCAAAAAGTTGTTGCCCCCCAGTTAAGTTTTTAAATACTTGTTGCTGTCGGGTTTTCGGGGAGTGATTTTTTGTGGATTCTGATCAACTTTTTAATTTTTTTTATGCATCTTTCGTAAAAACATCTGGGGCCCCCCCTTAGAGCCTCTATCTGTTTCTCTGGGGGTTTGGGTTGGCTATTGATTCACCCCACTGGGCTCGGGCACAACCCAACATCGTACCCCCCCTTTGGAGGGAGATGGTGGTCGGATCCAACATTTTTGAAAAGTGTTTTCTATTTATCATGGGGGGGGCTCCACGTGTTTTTGGATTTTGGGGTTTTTGCCGGGGGGGGGGGTTCAGAAACATAACCCGGTGTCTAAACGGGAAATTCGGGGAAATTTAGTCAAGTGGGGACAACGGGTGTTGACAGATGTCTTCCTACCATACTGGGCAATCTGAGGGGGAGCAGTTTTCCTGTTTTCATTAGTGACTTTTCTGCATTTATTGTCTCAGAAACAGTGGGAGACCCAACCCCCTCATAGATCTTAAAACGGGTGCCATACCCCTTTATTTCCCCCCGGAAAGTGGGTTTTTTTTTTCCCCCCCCCCCCAAGGGGGGGGGGGGATATAAAATTCTGTTGGTCCAGAAAAGACACCCATGAACAATTTATTGCAGAAACCCTTAAGAAGGGGCAAAATTCCGCCCTTCGGGGGCCCCTCCCATGGGTGCAGGGTTTTTTTTTTGTGGGGAAAAAAGGTTGGAAGCCCCCGCCCATGCATAGTTCCCTGGAACTTGAATAAAAAAAACAGTAAAAAAAAAAATGCCCCATTACCCTTAAAAATGCCCTTTTTCAATAAAATTCCAGGGAGCAAAGGGGTTTTCCAAGTTGGCCCCTTAAAAGGGGCATAACCTCATCTGAACCCAAAAAATGGGGATGAGTGGAAAAACCGCTTTTTAAAACACCCCTTAAGGGTCATTTTTAAAGCATTGGTGAGGGTTTTTCCCGGGGTTTTTTGTAAATGCCCCAAACCCGGGGGTTTTTCCAAAAACTGGTTAAATTGTTTTCCGTAACCCAAAATTTGGTTTTTTGGGTTTTGGTCTTTAAACCTGCATGACTTTTTTAAATCTTTTTGGGAAGATTGGCACCCTCACGTTAAAAAAACGTACGACAGGTTTTTTTGCAAATCCGGGGGGGAATGGTTTGTTTGTAAAGCTTGGGAAAAAAGGTTTTTTTTTCCGGGGTGGGAGGTCCCTTTTCCCTTGGGTACTTCCTGACCCCTTTAATTTCCCAATTTCTTTTAAAACCCCCGGTAAAATTCGGCTATTTAGTTTTGGGTTCCCCCCCCCCTTCATCCCTGAAGGCCCTTCAGTGGTTCCTAGGGTTTGCTAATTATTAAACCCTAAATTTATTCCCTAAATTTTTTTTCCCGTCTTGTTCCCGGGCAACTTAAAAGGGGGGGAACTTTTAAAGCAGTGTTTTGGGGAAAACACTCCTGTCGTTGATTTCAAACAGATCATAGGGAAAACCCTTTGTTTTTTGACCCTGGATTGCTTTTCCCCCGGAAATTTTGGCGCAGGGGCGGTCTTTCTCAGGGGCCCCCTACTAGGACTAACCTTCACCCTTGTGCCTTCTTTTCACGGAAATTTTCCCCAGTGAAAAGGGAAATTTTTGGGGTGTTGGGAAACCCCGGGGGGGTTTTTGGCTATTAAGTGGGGCCCTGAAGGGAAAGGCGCCCTTCCCCTCGAAGGGTGGGCCCCCCCCTCAAGTTTAGGGTCCCCTTTTCTGATCCCCCCCCCCCCAAGAATTTTAAAACCTTTTTTAGAGAGTTCCCAAAAGGTTAAAAACCACTCAGGGGCCCTTTTTGGGGAAAATTTTTTTTTCCGCTTCAACTTTTGGTTTTCTTACAGACCGGTTTTAAAAAATTTTAAGGGTGATGCGCTATCTAAAAAGGGTTCTGGCCCCATATTGCCCAAGGAGCTGTTGTCCAGCTATTTTTTTCCCCGATTTTCCCCTGAGAAAAAAAACCCCCAGGGTATGAGACCCGCTAATTATCCTGTTTCGAAGGTCCCCTTTTTCCCCCCAAATTTCCCAAAAACTACGAGGATTAAAAGAAAAATTTTATGATTCCGTTTTACCTTTGGGGATCCTGGAGAGTCTGGCACAAAAAAGCTTATTTTTTCGTATTTATGGTTTCCCTCATTGCCTTTGGTGTTTGAGGGCCCCATTTTTGGCTTTTTTTAAGTTGCGCTCGGGGTAAGGGGTTTCCCCAAAAACCTCCTTGGTGAACTATGCCCCTACCTATACCCGAAAATCCAAGGAACCCCATCTCCATGGTTTTTATGACTGAAAACCCCTTTTTTTTTCCCTTCAAGGGCCAAAAAAAGTTGTTTTGGGTTTGGGAGTGGACCGTTTTTATTTAAAATGTTCCATCTTTTTTCCCTTTAAAGGGGGTTACCGTCGTCCAAAAAACTGCTGAACTCTTTTTTCAAAACCCCATTGTTTAAGCTTCATGGGGTTTTCCAGAGGGAAAATTGTTTCCCGGGCGAGGGGTTTAGTTTTTTTTTCCGTTTTTTTGGGGACCCTTTTCCAAAGGGTCTGGGTTTTCACCCTTCCCCCTTCTTTTCTCCTTTTCCCCCCAAACCCAAACCCAAAAAAATTTTAAATCAAATTTAAACCCCCAAAAATTATTTTATTAAAAAAAACCCCCGGGAACTTGGAAAAAAATTAACCCAAAACCCCTTTTAAAATTTTTTCCCAAAAATTTAAAAATCGGAAATTTTTAAAAAATTTTTTACCTCCCCCATTTTACCCCCCCCCCTAAAAAAAATTGGTTTGAAAACCCAAAGGTTGGTTTTTTATTGTTTCCAGTGGTTTGTTTTGATCCCGGGGGGGGTTTGTTATTTAAAGTTTCACCCTTGGAAATTAAAAAACTTTTTGGGGTTTATTCCCAGCATTCCCGAAAGGGAAAAAAATTCTCTAGGGGGGGGTTTTTTTTCTGAGGGTTTTGGTTTTTGGGTAAAGTAATGGTTATCCCTTTTCCAAATTCTGGCGTTTTTAAGGGTTTTGGTAAAAACTCGGCCGCGAATTTTTTTGTTAGGACCAAAATTTTGGTTCAGGAAGGGTGCCTTTTAAAATTCCCGGTGGGGAATTGGGCTCCCAAAATTAAACCCTTTTCTCTCTTTTATTACGGTAAACATGTTCCATTACGTTTCACTTCTTTTAAAAGGGGATATTCAACCCGTGACTCTGCCCCCCCTTAAGACCCTCATCCGGGCCTCCCATTTTTTGGTTAGGGGTGGGGAGGGGGTGGTTTTTTTGGGGGGAATTTTTACCCCCCCGCATTTTGTTAGTGGATTTTTATGGAAAGGTTTCCAAAAAGGCTCACTGGGAGTTCCCTGGTCCTTGGGAAAAAAGGAAAGGTTTTGAAGGGGGGAGGGTTTATGGGTTTTTTCCCCGGGGAAAATTTCCCTCCAATTTGATCACCTTTTGAGGGAATTCCAATGAGTTTTCACCCGGGCCCAAAAACCCGACCGGTAAAAGGGTTTGGGGGTTTTGGGGGGCCCCCCCTAAAAGGGAGGGTACGTCCCCCTTGGGGGGGGCTGGGAAACGCGGGGGGCAAAAAAACCCCCCGACGCCGGGGTTTTTTAAAACCCCACCCTGATACACTTTTTGCTTGGCAGGGCCCGTTTAGTGACAGAAAAGGGCCAAGGCCCCATCCGGACAGAAGGGGGGCGGTTTGTCCAAACCCCCAATGGGGAGGGCACCGGGGGCCCCGCTTTCCAAACAGCTAAGGGTCGGTATCTGGGGAATTTACATTTAAAATTCCCCGCCCTTGGGTGAAATTTCCTTTCAAACCCCTGGTATTTCCTGGCTGGGCCCTTTATACCTGTGCTTTTTTTGCTTGCTTAAACCGTTTTACCCCACCTCGGCTTTTTTCCCTGACCCTGTCTTTCGTTTTCGAAATTTTTTACCTTTCTCCCTTTTTTGGTCCTTTTCCCCGGCTTGTTTAAGGTTTCTCTTTGGTTCCGTTTTGTGGTTTTGCGTTTCTGATTGGTTTTGACCCGGACTGTCTGACTATTCTTCCTCCCGACGGCCCCAGCACAAGGACTGTCGCCCAGTTGGCATCTGCCGCCTAGGGCTGCACGTCAAGTAGGCAGGGACAGTGGGCTGGGTTCCAGTCAGGGCTCACTGTACCTCCCTTGACGTGACACCTATGATGAGTTATTACTAGTAAGTTTCACCCTACAGTAGTTTAAAAGAGGTGTCATCTTTTGTAAAAAATCATGAATCGTAGAAAGTTCTCTCCATATGAAGATAATAGGGCATATCTATGACTGCCATTGCACCAGTTTACTGGCACAGTTAAACTGAAAAGAAGCATATTCAGTTTGGTCTTCAAATTTACTAAACCCTAAGGTTGCAGTTGTCTATAGCATACTCTCTGCTGATGAATACAAAACATGTTCCATGGAAAAAAAAAAAAAAAAAAAAATTATATATATAAGTTTGGGCACCCCTATTAATCTAAATAATTTTTAGTTCTAAATATTTGGGTGTTTGCAACAGCTATTTCAATTTAATATATCTAATAACTAATATTGCAGATTCTGTGTTAGTACAATAAACCTCATTTCAATCCGGAAATATTACTGTGTCCATCAGTTATTAGATATATCAAATTGAAATGGCTGTTGCAAACACCCAAATATTTAGAACTAAAAATGATTAAGATTAGTAGGGGTGCCCAAACTTTTTCATATGAATATATATATATATATATATATATATATATATATATAATATATATATATAATATATATATTATATATATATATATCATATATATATATATATACAGCTCAGTAGTCTCCTAGTATTAATAACTATTACCCAAAGTGTCTCACTGAGGATTATTTGTGTGTTGATTTATCAGTCACTGTATATCCAGTTTTATCTGGTGTTATCTTACTATAAAAAATATCAGAATATGTGCAGTGACTTATTCATTGTCATGCTAAATGTCATTATGGCATCTGTTTTTTCTATTTAGTTTTAACAGGGATGTGAAAGACTTTTTGCCCACTAAAAAAAAATCTGTCAAACCTCGTAAGTGGAGTTTCATAATGTTTTTCTTTTCTCATTCCTCATTTTTCAGTGCATAATGGTCCATTGTGCAGTAGGATTTGCGAATCAATTACATAGTCAAGATTAGTGTTGCGCTTCCAATCATAGTCATTTTTAACCCAACTAATTGTTTTTGCAGTATTGGCCCCAAAAAATCAATTGTAGCCATAACCCTAAATCTAAATTGAAGCTTTTCTTTACTGGATTTAAATGGGTTAAAATCATAGAAACATGGCCATACTTACTGCGCAATGGAAGGACAAAAAATATTCCTTCCCAGCAGGAGACAATAAAGGCCTCAGTGCTAAACAGGAGAAGTCGCACACGTATAGAATAATAAGGAACAATCACTCACACACCTATTCATGCTTAGTACATAGCTGCACATTAGATAAGAACCCTTTTACACCAGTTACATAAAACCCTGAAAAAAAACTGCTAGTAGTATAATATTGTACCGTGTTAGCCATAGAAAGTAGTAGAATAGTGAAGAAATCAGGCGATACCTTTTAGAGGCTAACTGAGTATATTTGATAGTGAGCTTTCATTATTCTGATAAAAAAACTGATAAGACACTTACATGACAACTACCCATGTACAAGGGAGGGTGTGATACCTTGTACTTCAATTGCAGATAGGTCACAGTCATACAGTTACGTGTGCCTTACAGCCAAATGATGACCCCCATACTGTGGGTTGCCCTGTATTTTATGAGGCAACACAAGCCCCTGTGCTACTTTGGAAAGGTAAAACAGGTGCAGATAATTACTTAGCAGAAGCTCACACACCCCTCCACTAGGGGAGAAGCTGATGATAAAAAAGCTGCATATTAAACAAGTACCAATTCACACCAGTATGAAAAAAAGCCACAATATGATACATGGGGAGACTGTGAAAATGCAAACATATCAATAAGACAACCATTCACAGGCCTTCTTGTATGAGGGGGGTGGTTGCTTGCATTATAATTGCATATAGATAAGACGATAAAAAATGTGTCATTTATACAGATATGTATGGTACACCATGCTGGCTTATTGTTGTGAATTGGTACATATTTAATGTGCCATTTTTTATCATTCAATTGTTCCCCTAGTGGAGGAGTGTGTGAACTTCTGCTCATTAATTATCTGCACCTGTTTATCTTTCCCAAGTAGCACAGCGGTTTGTGTTACCTCTCAGGGGCCGTTCACACGGCTTATTTTGGGCACGGATTCCAGCCGTATTGCAGGCCGTACTGCGCTGCAGTATGGCTGGAATCCGTCCCAGCCATTACGGTAATCCACAGTTCTCATAGAGAACTGTGGATTCCGTCTCTCCTCCCCGCTCGGCGAAAGTGACATGCACATTATCCCGACAGGATACACGCCGTGGGTGATGGATTTCTATGGGGCTGGGGAACTGCGCCCCCGCCCCTTATTCAAGCCGTAATTGCGGGCAAAATCCTTCCCGCAATTACGGTTTGAATAAGCCGTGTGAACCGGCCCTTACTGGGTTCAGTCTTTAGTCCAGCCATTGAGATGTAAGTATGCCTTGTTGTGTTTTTGAGTAAATTTAGTACCATTCTTCTGTGATTTTTTTTCCTCTTGTCAATGACCAAAGTGAAAACTGCAAGATTTCAGGATTTAAAAAAAATATTGATAGTGATATAAAAAATGTAAAAAGAAAATAATTATTCTTATAAAATGTGTTTAACATAAAAACATTTAAGTTTCTGAGGCAGCAATGTTAACCACAAAGAACTTCCTTTTGCTCTATCTAATTTGCTGAAGTGATATAATATTCCCAGAATAATTTTCCATTAATTTGTAAATTTCTTAAATATTACTTAATTACTTAGCATTTTTTAGAATGGTATTTTTTTCTTTAAATGAAATAAATACAGTCCAATCTATTAAGACCATTTAACATTTAAAGTCTCCAGTGATACCTCTTCTTTAGTTTCAAGTCTTTATTGACACTATTCCATCAAATGAGGTCAGCATGTGTAATGATAATTATAGAGCACTGTCACTTCTTCTCTTGTAGGTTAGGATGTTATTTTAAATGTAATAATGGTTTGTTTTACAATGTAAAATCTCATTATAAAGTTCCAGTATTGTAAATTGTGTATAAAAAATAGTTTAACTGCATGTATTCATTATATATGCTAATTTATTTTTATGCAATACAAACTAGTGAAACAGTGTATAATTGAAAGTGGGTGCTACATTTCAGATCTAGCATTTTTATGAATGACTAAGCAAGTGAGATTCAGAATTTAATGCTGAAAAGCAATTAGCAGGTAAACAGTTTCCATAAAACAAGAATTGACCATTATTGCCATAAACAGATTTACTTTATTTACTGCAGCTACTGTATCCCATAGCTCTGAAATGTAGATCTGCCTAATAACAAAGCATTTTCTCAAAAGTTAAAAAGTCAGGAAGTTTGTGTATGTATTTTACATCCATTTTTATATAGATACAGTAGCTTATTTAGGGAAACTGTTGAGGGCTTTTTTTTAAAAAGAAAACATAAACAATATGGAACAGAGATATCCCATTATTTTGCACCAAATTTGATTAGGCCATGCCCATCAGCCTAGTCTTGTGCCAGTTTCTCTATGATTACCATGGCAAGTAAAGATAGCAGTACTACCACGTCCTTTCTCAGTAGCAGTTCATTGCGTAATCTGTTGCTTTCTACAAATACAACTATGCATTTTGCTACAATAATCTCCAAAAGGATTTTAAATAGCCTCCGTCAAGAATACATTTTGTTAGTTTTTATGGTGTTATCATTAGAGAAATATATGTGATAAGTCTCATCCTCTAATTCACCATCTATTACTCCTCATAGCATAGCATAACTGTTTTTTGAAGAGAGGGGGAGGTTATTGCCTCATCATATGGGTGTAGCAAATATTATTTGGCAAAGACAAAATTAAGATTATGTTTGATAGGTATGATAATGTTTTGCATATCTAAATTAAGAACAAAGGGCCACATGTATGAAAAATTTCCAGGTCCTAAGACTTTCTTTGTTGCCCATAACGAATAATCTGAGCTCCTCTTTTATTTCATATGGTGTTCTACAAAATATAAGGGGAATGCTGTTTGGTTGCTACAAAGAAAATCTCAGACCTAGACACTTTTCATACATGTCCTCCCAAGTCTTAGGGGACGATAATACGAAGTAATATTTACTTGTCGGACTCTGTCATTGAAAACCACGTTGTCCAATGCTTTTTTAACAAGTACTTTGGATGCTTTTAGAGTGGATTTAGCGCTGTGTTTGGGATTTGGTATACTGTCAGAAAAGAATCCCATGTATGTGGTTTTGAGGCAGATCCGCTGTAAAAACCACATGTAATACTAGTAAAAATGCTTTGGGAGCATATTGCATAGGTTTTCAGCCTTCCCCACTGACAGCAATAGTAAATTTGCCTGCATTTTCCACATGGAGTACAACCAAAGAATGAGCATGTTCAAATTCTTTTTTATCGCACTCGAGGGAGTGCGATAAAAACGAAGATTTCAAGTTGGAATCTGCGTGGAATCCGACTAGAAATCCTCGTCCTGTGGACATAGCCATAATGCCTTAAAAATACCTGTTTAATACGGGACATAATAAAAAATTTTTAAAAAGTCAAAATAAAAGAAGCACAGCACAGAAAAGCAATAAGGGCTTGTCCCCACGACAGGATTTTCAGTCTGATTTACAGACCGTTTTCGGAAATGAAAGCCATCTGTAAACCAACTGTCAACCTTCCTCATAGACTTTAGTAGAAAATCCATTCAGCAGTCCCCACTGAACAGATTTTCTGCCGGACGTTTTTTTACATCGTTGGCGGTCCCAAAAACTTAGAACATGTTCATTCTTCCGCCCGGTTTTTTGGCAGAACATGAACATGTCAGTCATTGAGGGAATGGGGAATCCACAAAATGCGGACAGAACCACCCCTAAAACCATGGAACAATGTCAAAATACCAGCCTGATTCTTTAATCAGAATCCGGCCGGTAAAACTGAGGGGAGAATCTCCTCAGGGCATAGAGTTAATCACTGTATAACACATTTGAGCATACATATTTCATATGTAGCAGCAATTATGTGACAAAATCGCATGTGCCCAAAATAAAGTCAAAATGCATAAAACCCACTAAATATATATACTGTTTAAAAATAATACAATGACTGAACAATTTTGACAGGACTCTGCATCAAATCTCATATTTTATACCATTGTATGTGTAAAATAAATGCTATGAAAATGCATAAACATCTCATGTATGCCACTTATCTATTAATACAGTGCCTGTGCCTGAGTAAAACCCTTGTGCAATCCATAGTGTACCACTCGTCTCTAAGGGATTTGACCAGTGATAAGAGCAGCCTTGGCCGCACATGCTCAGACCTCTCCTCTCAGGCAGCTACTGTTAGTCTGTTCCCTGCTTAATAATGACACACACTCACTGCTGAGTGAGTGTTCAACTCTAAGTGCTGTCATTCTGGCCTCTGTACTCCTTAGAAATTATTCAAACAGTGCAAATAGATAAAAGGCAAAAAGAAATCAGTCATGTGCAATGAAAAATCCACATGGGTGATGTCTGCACGGATTTGAACCTGGAATCCCTATGCTGAAAGGCAGAAGTGCTCACCACTCAGCTACATTGAAGCTACTCACAGCTCTATACATAAACATACCTTTGTTTGACTAGAGTTAGTGTACTGTTCGGAAAGGCATGGTGTTGTCCAGCCTGCTGGGTCACATGATATGCATTTCAAGCAAATCATACACGTTCTGAAGGCTGAACCAGGACATACCAGGCATGAAATGCCTTTGTTGTAAAACCCCTTTAAAGAGAAAATTTTTAATAGACAGTTGAGCCATTTCACTGAATAATTTGTAATCATTTGCCAATGTATTGCATTCACAAATGATGTTATGTTATACTAGATCTTGTTATTTGGAGTTATTTTGACTTTTATTGTTGTTCTTTGCTTTTGATGCTGTTGGTAGACACATCAGCAAGTGTTATTAATTATCTAGCTAGCAAGGTATTTTTAGCAGAATTCTTTTATATATCTAAATGTTGAATGCATTTATTTATTTTATGTATTTACGTAACATCAAGATATTCTACATATTTCACTGGGCCACATAGTCTAAGTCCCAGATTAATTTAGCAGTATGTATTTACAATGAAGAAGTAAACTGAAGTGGCATGCTCCATCTTATACAGTATATATGAAAACAATAAATGACTATACAGAGCCAAGAATGGTAACTGTCAGAGTTTGCCTGCACTCCAATCGTATAGAGCTTTCTTAACACATAAGGTCTAAATTAGTCAACAAAAGTGCTTTGCTTTCACTGTATTCTGCTATGAGGAAAGCAGATGAAGGAAAATGGTCTCAATGATTACAGCCTTTCCAGTACTATAAATCCATCTTGATATGTAATTGCCTGTTCAGGCTGTAAAGGAGAGAACCAAAGTCAAGCAGTATTTTTGATCTCTTATAGCACATGCTTAGATTTACTACCTTACCTTTTCATAGCTGCAGGAAGATATTTGTTCACCCACGATGCAGTTTTATTGTTCACCCTTACCTGTATTATTGAATAAGGCTATGAAATTGAAAAAGCCCCAACAGCTTGAGGATATCAAAGGATTAGAACTGTTTTCATAAATGTAATGGGGTTCTGTGAGATCAAAAAAAAACAGTTTATCAGTCTATGGACTAAACAGTGTGTATTGAAGTTGATCTGACCCATCAAATACAACCTATATAACCTGTCAAAGTATCTTCAGGTACAGCGTCGGATTGGGGTGCCTGCAGCTCACCGGTGGAGTTAACTCTTGGGGCCCACCTTACAGCTCTTCTAAAGGACTAGCCTCTTGTGTCTGCCTCTTTTTCTCTAGTTTTCTCCTTGAAAAGCAGCCTGAAGCCTGCAATGCTCAAGGAATCACCATTCCCAGGGGCCCTCCAGAGATTTGTCCTGTACCCCTGTGGGCCAGTCCGAGCCTGTACAAACAGACTGTGTTACACTTAAAATATTTGCTCTAAAACGTGTAATAATAAGATTATTTAGTGTCAATTACCTTTTAACTTACAATAATGCTTCAGTTACATTTAGCACCTTTACATAATTGTGTCTATATTCCATTTTTAGTTATCTTTAATATCTGCAGAAGAATGGCTTTCTTTTAGAACTGATCTATAAGGTTGTGTCATTAGATACATCAGTAGTTAAGCGTGTTAATATCTGAAAGGTTCAAAAATGTAACATTGCCAGGATGAGCATAAAGGTTAAAGCAATTGTCACAACCAAAGTATTGTTGCTAGGACATGTGTACCCTGTGAGCAGAGGGATAAAAAAACTTCACAGGACCCTATAGCAAAATGAAATAGGCTCCCAGCATCTTATGACAGGGAACTGAAGCCAAAGTCATAATTAAGGATATTCATAATAGTGTCAAATGGCAGAAAAACTGCATAGTAATGCTAGGTAGCAGTAAGCCACCACCTTGTTATTCTGTACCAAAAGATACAATATTTTTGTACCTTAACCTCTAGGCCCCATACCAGCTGCTAAGTATATAATAGATATAGTTATAGCCAGTGCCATCTTAATGGGGTTTTGCCACGAAGTAAAATTGACGTGGAAACCTTGCAAATGAAATAATAAACATTTTCACCATTCATCAATATTAAAAGTTCTGCACCATTTTTGTCTTAGCTGCTCCTTTAGTATCCATTGTTTACAGCTCGTCTCCAGGGGATACGACCAGGGCTGGGAGCTCCACACTCCTGGTCAGACATGCTCAGACATCACCTCTCCTCTCAGGCAGCTGAGTGTTCAAAACCCAGGGCTGTCACTCTACTCCCGTCCTCTGTGCTCCTTAGTAATTAGTCAAACAGTGAAAATAAATAAAAAAAGAAACCTCAATCAGATCTGTGCATTGATAAAGAGAAAAAAACAAAAAACGGTTTGGTTCGTGCAGGGATTTGAACCAAGGACCTTTGTGTTGTGAGGCAAAAACTTTACCTCTGAGCTACATTGTAGCTATTCGCAGTTCTATACATAAACAGACCTTTCTTTGACTACAGAGAGGAAAGGCCTTCTGATGTCCTCCTGATAGGTCACATGATATGCAATTCAAACAAATCTCACAAGCCCCCTTCAGAGCACACAGAGCTGAAGACCTAGATGCAGGCGGTATGAAGTGAGATCATGGCAAAACCCCCTTACTGGCATTACCGGCCCTTGGGCAAAGCAATGCACTGGGCCCTGCGGAAGCACATACATCACGGAAGATGATACCTTTAACCACCCCAAAATACGTCACCACATGACCACCCTAAAACACATTCCCAGTTTCCTTCAGCAGACCAGCGCAAAAACAGAGGATGTTTTTAATCATAACAGAGTATAGCTGGGACCCTCATGCCTTAAAGTCTGGAAGTCTGGAGAGGCAACGAGAGAGGTGAGATTGTTTAGTGTAGGCCATCATCCGAACTGAGGCCACTTTGCCATTGGTTGATGGGATGTCACAGTGTTGATAAAAAAATGTGCACTTAGAGCCTCAAATTTTCAAATTTACTTGTTGTAGCCGTAATTGACTAATTCATATTTTCAGTGATTATTTGTCTCTTGTTGTCTGCATAATGCTGCTGGTTTATTTTTGTATAGCATTTCCACAGTCCATATTTATATAAAATAATATATGTGATAACTAATACATACACATATCTATAAGGTAATTATCTATAGATAATACCTCTAAATAATGCTTATCCAATTACCAAATAACACCACTATGCAAGGAATAAATATTATCACCATACATCTGACCATCTTGGGCCCTTAGGTTCACACAGCACCTGGGCAACTTTCTAGTGTGCCCAATGGATAAAACAGCTTTGCCTGTTACTCCATTTATTTGATAGGAAAACAAATATTGACTTGATCTTTGTAATGTAAAATCCATATCAATACTTCTACAATTTTTGGGCATGTAATAAAGTGTAAAGTTCTGCCTTAGTATTCATGGTCAAGGCATAAGTAGTTTGTGGTGCTTTACTCTTTTCGTTTCCAAGGGCATGTGTAATACAGCTTTAAATTCTTGTTGCAGATAAAACACAAGGATTAAAGGCAACATGTATGTACTTTGGCGCTGGCAGGCCAGTTCTAAATCACTTTAAGGTAGTGTAGAAAGTACCAGAATGTATGAACCTGTTCTGCTGCAGTTCATACATACAGGTGCAGTCTAGTGCCAATACAAGTCTGGTTCAGGCAGACCACCTTTAACTTGGTCTGGCTGTTCTAACTGTTCTGAACCTAGGTTTGACGTCAATGATTCAAAAATGTGTCTAATTCTATTAATGTTTTTCAACACGCCCCCAGAACACCCCAAGTCTTTGGCACATTACAATGTGTCGGGGCTAGCGCCAATTGTGCTACAGTTTGGAGTGTAACTGTTCATACATCTATAGAACAGGCATACGAAAGCTTTTTGACGCCTGAAAAATGTCACAGCCCTATTCATACATGTCGCCCTAAGACTATGAAATCTTTGAATCTTAGCTCTCATGTGGTACCAGGCTCAATATTGTAAGTGTAGTATTCAGGTTGTTGGACTTGTTTAAAGTCAAATAGCAGCATAAATAGTTGTATTACATGGAACTGTGTCTGTAGTGGAGGGGGAAGCTGCAAATGATATCAAGATCACAGCCTGATACCATCATCTCTTTCCTTGTGCAGCCAGTGAGAAGAGTTACTTCTACTAAAGAAGAAGAAGATAATCAGTTATGCATCCAATCAACCCTGTGACTAGTCAGGATAATGTTGTGAACTAAGTATCTTTACTAGTGATGATCGATTTTTATCGACAAAGTTTGAAATAGGGGGCCCAAGGTTTTTATGGTGACCGAAATTTTCCAGATCATAGCGATAAATTAAGGTTAAAATCTTTGCGTCATCTAATTAAGATCGCGCCTTTTTCGCCGCTATCCTTTAATTTTTGGCGGCCAGCCAAATCAGATTACAGAATAGAGCAGGGTGAGATGTGTTGTCGACGTCCATGACTGTGGTATGTGTATGGTTGCCAATTGGCTGGAAAGAGACACATGACCTCGTTTTACATAGAACTGACGTTATCCTGTTTCAGCCTCAGTGTCTCTCAAGCGTACCTCATAGGGATTGGACCTGCGTTCTGCTGTGTGCGCCAAAAACAGCTCAGCGAAAGATTAAGTGTCCCTATTTTCTGCACAGAGAAAACCTCTAAACTATTGCTGTGATCACTTCCCCATTTAGTTACATAGGGATTTGAAACTATATTAGTCTTGATTACGAGAATTGTTTAAAGCAGAATTCTGCGCGCCCAGTAAGAATTCACGGGCTGGAGGGAGCGGGGGGGGGGGACCCGCAGGCGAACACAGACAAGCTCTTATCTTTAAAGAACACTGTATAAAGTTCACCGAAGACCATAGTGTGAGACATTGTAGTGAAAATCTTTATTATTCAAAGTTTGCTATTGAAAAATTTCCTGAGATATTGGACATCCTGAACATAATATTGGATAAACAAACATTTTCTAGTAACTGCAGGTCCTCTTTGTAGCTGCAAACCACAACTTGTTATTCTCAGTTATACATTTCAGATGAGGTGTTCAAGTATTACCCAATACACACTGTGACTGTTGATAACGAGATCCACATGCACTTAAATTACAAACCAGCAATCTTAGTTAGTCAGCACAGTTGTTTGTTTCACGCCAAAAATACCGAGTACATAACGAAAACATCCACAGTTACGTTTTTTTGACTTTTAGCGCACCCAGCCACTGTTCATTGAAACTCAGCATCCTACGTAAATCTAAAACAGCAATACTATATTCACCCACAGGTGAATTAAAAGGTGCAAAAAATACCGTTTATTATATCAAAACTATACTGTTACATTAGTTTTTTGACTTTTGCGCACTCAGACACTGTTAATTGACGCAGCATCTACGTAAATCTTAAAACAGCATCCTATATTCACCACAGGTGAATTGAAAGGTGCAAAAGAATACAATTTATTATAATCAAAAACATAACAGTTACGTGTTTTAGAGAGTTGGACATTTGCGCACCCACACTGTTCATTGACGCAAGCATCTACGGGTAAATCTTAAAACAGAAGGCAATTCTATATTCACCACAGGTGAACGTGTGAAGGTGCCAAAAATACAGTTTATTTATATCAAAACAAACAGTTTCCGTGTTTTTTGACTTTTTTGCCGCACCCAGCACTGATCAATGACGCAGCATCTACATAAATCTTAAAACAGCAATTCTATATTCAACCACAGGTGAAATGTGAAAGGTGGCAAAAAATACAGTTTATTATATCAAAACATAACAGTTATGTGTTTTCTTTTGACTTTTGCGCACGTCAGCACTGTTTCGATTGACGCAGCAATCTACGAAAAAGCGTTTAAACAGCAATTCTATATTCACCACAGTGTGAATTGGAAGGTGCATATCGAAATACAGTGTAATATATCCACACATAACAGTACGTGTGATATTTTGACTTTTGCGCACTCAGCACTTGTATTTCATTGAACGCATGCATCTACGTAAATCCTTAAAACAGCAAATTCTATATTCACACACAAAGGAATTGAAAGTGCAAAAAATACAGTTTATTATATCAAAACATAACAGTTACGTGTTTTTTGACTTTTGCACACTCAGCACTGTTCATTGACGCAGCATCTACGTAAATCTTAAAACAGCAATTCTATATTCACATCCCCAAAGAAACATGTGGAAATGAGAAAGGTGCAAAAAATACAGTTTATTATAGCAAACATAACATTACGTGTTTTTTGACCTTTTTGCGCACCAGCACAGTTCATTGACGCAGCATCTACGTAAATCTTAAAACAGCAATTCTATATTCACGCAACAGGTGAATTGAAAGGAGCAAATAAATACAGTTTTATTATATCACACTCTAAAGCATAACATGTTACGTGTTTTTTGACTTTGCCACCCCAGCACTGTTTCATTGACGCAGCATCTACTTAAATCTTAAAAACAGCTAGAGGTTCTAGTACTTCACCACAGGTGAATTAGAAAGTGCAAAAAATACAGGTTATATTATATCAAAACATAACAGTTACGTGTTTTTATTGACTTTGCGCAACCAGCACTGTTCATTGACGCAGCATCTACTAAATCTTAAAAACAGCAAATTATAAATTTCACCACAGTGATTGAAAGGTGCAAAAAATACAGTTATTATATAAACCCATAACATTTACGTGTTTTTTGACTTTTGCGCACCCAGCACTGGTTTCATTGACGCAGCATCTACTAAATCTTAAAACACAATTCATATATTCACACACAGGTGATTTGAAGTTGGCAAAAATACAGTTTATTATATCAAAACCTAACAGTTACCGTGTTTTTATTTTTGACTTTTTGCGCACCCAGCACTGGTTTCATTTGACGCACATCTACGAAATCTTAAAATAGCAAATTCAAAAATCACCACAGGAGAATTGAAAGGTTCAAAAATAACAGATTAATATATCAAAAACAAAACAGATACGTTTATTTTGACTTTTGCGCACGCTCAGCACTGTTTTTCATTGACGCAGCAGCTACGTAAATCTTAAACAGCAAATTCTTATATACACCACAGAGGATGAATTGAAAGGTTGGCAAAAAATACAGTTTATTATATCAAAAACATAAACAGTTTAACGATGTTTTTTGACTTTTGGCGCACACCAGCACTGTTCATATTGGCACGTCAGCGAGCTACGTAAAGTTCTAAAGACAGCTATTCTAATTCAGCCACAGGTGAATTGAAAAAGGTGCAAAAAATACCGTTATTATTATAACCAAAAGATAACCAATACGGTGTTTTTTTGACTTTTAGCCCAGTCCCAGATTTGTTGATAGACACCTTGATAAATTTGAATCCAGCAATTTTGGTTTTGCGGATTAGAGGGATATGAGAATAGCTGTGTTTGCCTCGTCTTTTAATAAGAACTTTCGCAAAACTATTCCATACCTTCCTCAAATTTTTTTATATTTCTGACATGGAGCGAAAAGGCAGGTGGGTAAGCGAGCAAAGTGAGGGGGGTAGCACATGGAGTAGAGGTACGAAAGAAGGTGCTCCTTCCATGCATTGGCGACAACACGCATGCCAGCGGATCGTCAGTGCCAGGAACCGTCATTAGCCTGTCATCGCTGGGTCAGGGCCCTGTGAATCTAAGTAACGAATCATCGTCGCCAATCTGTCCCTTCAGTGTTAATTCAAACCTGCATCTAGCATTCTTACCTCCTCGTCCCTCGCAGTCACGGCCACAAAATGTCGTCATCGAGCATCATCACCATCCGACCAACAAGAAGCACACCAAATGTCAACACGTGTAACCACCACAGAGGATAATCCATAGTCTGAATACCACTTTGATGACAAAACGGTAGGGTCAGAGGCATGTTTAAAAGATCAAAGGGATTATTTAGTCCTTGCTCTGACGCCCAGTTACTGATGCCATCAGAGGAGGTGAAGGAAAGCCGTCAATCGCAAAAATCCCGTGGCGGTGATCGGCCAAACGCCTTGCAGTTGCCTCCTTGCTTGATTAGCCCGCAGCTATCTGGATGCAGAAAGTCAGGACGACCAAGTCACCTGTGTTTGATGATGAGATGAATGACGACATTGCGGATCCATCCTGGTCTTTTTCCGCAGAAATATGCTTGCGAGCACGCTTCATCAGTGGATGAGGGAGGAAGACGGGGTAGTGTCAATACGGGTCCCGGCCACAAAAAGGGAGAGGGCGTCCGCAGAAGTCGCTGCTGATATCGATATCCGCAGCCACTCAGAAGCGCAAACCCCCTCCTCGCTTATCGCCGACAAAAAGGTCCATGAACCGATCTCAACCTGTGGGCCTTCTGTTGAGCAAGCCTCTGATTCACACTCCAGCGATGTCATAATGCCGCCTTTGCCGTAAACCATAAGTAGCGAGGCAAGACCAAATGGTTAACCACCACCCAACATGTCTAGTCGCAACATTCAGCGGAATGCATGAGTTTGAAATAGAGGGAACAACTTGGCCACAAAAAAGAGCCAGACCGACGCCGAGCCCCAACCACTGTCACACCCTCTGTCTCCTGCCTCCATCCTCCTCCGCCACCACCAAGCGTTTCCTCAGCTGCCCCATTCTCTCAATGTCAGGAGGATCAGGGATCACCTCCGCTTCAGCCTCCACCGTCGCCCTAATACCCACCAGAAACCACCAAGACCCACCTCCCCCCTTCTCCTTTTCCGCCTTTTTAGACCTGCACCGCCGTACAGCGGCCAGTCTAGCACCACCTTTTCTGTTTCCCCAGGTTTGGGAGCAAAGAAACCAAAAACCCAAAAACCACCCCAAAGCCAAAACCTAAAAAAGTCGGTTTGCCAGGCTTTTGGCCTTGGGAAAAAGTTCCCTTTTTCCGCTGGGGGGACACAGATGGTTTCCGCCACGTCGGCCCTCCCTTGCCCCCCAATACCAAAATGCCGAGCGGGCTTTTTCTTGCCAAAAAGCCGTCCCCCCCCCTGGCCAGCCACGTGTCATTAAAATTTCAAGCGCATTCTGCATCGTTCCGGAAAAGTCCACTCCCCCAACCTACACTGGCTAGACAGGGCCAAGGCGCTAAAAATCTCTTGACAGCTAGGGGGTGAGTGGTGAGCCCTCTGGGGTGGAAGGGTGGCTCCCGGGGCCGGCGCAGCTCTTCAAAACCCAGGGATGGTGCAGGGTTTTTTCCCCCCCCAAGTCCTCGGGCTCACGGCCCAGAGAAAACCAGCCTGTTAAAATTTAAAAACTGCCTTGGAGACCGCCACACCAGGTCGGAGCTGTGGAGGGCTCAAACAACAGACCGAGGCTGGCTGGGTGACAAAACCTTGTGCCGGCAAGGGGGGGCGATAAGGGGGGCGAAATTGCGGGCCCCCCCTTTAAGAGGGTAGCTGGAGCACACCCTTTCCCGGGCACATTCATAACCGTCGTCCAAATTTTCTAAAGAGCAAAACCCGGTCTGGACTCCCTGCTGAAGAAGGCTCGAGGTCAAGTTCGCATTTTTCCGCCTTTCGACCCTCTTCGTCCCCGCCGGGCTGCTTTGCAGCTCAGCTGGGCCTCCCCCCCCAAACCTTCATTTTTTGCCCCGGGCAACACGCGGGAATTCCCCCCCTCCACAGCTCCCGATTGTGGCACAGCCAATGCCATTACCAGTAAAGAATGACACATGGCCTGACAAACGGTGGACCCCCGGGGGGTTTAACCACCCAGAGTGGGCAGGTGAAAGGCCGCACCATCCTTGCCAGTTTTTAAGAAGCCCCACCAAAAAGGCATGCGGACAATGCCCCTTTTTCACATGAGCATTGTTGGGGATCTTATTCTGGAAGATCGTTGGACCCGAAAAAACAGTCCCGCCAGCGACGGAGGAGGAACGGACACAGATGCGGACACGGGCCTTTCTCTCCGTCAAATCCACAAGGCCGAAGTTTTAAAAAATTTCATCGTTCCCCCATTTGGCGTGGGGTTTGGGGGCCAAGCTAGTGCAAGGGGGCCATCACTTCAGGGTGATCATCCAGGGAAGTCAGGGCGTGTTGAAGCTGTGCCGAGGCAGCGGAAGGGGGAGGAGGTATTCCAACACCGATGTTACCCTCCCCTTTTGGAAAGAGGGGTGGGGGGGCGGAGGAGGGAAGATGAGGGAAAATCATTTTTGCTAGTGCCCCTCAA
>JAODAL010037645.1:0-40157 GCA_025379985.1 Phyllomedusa bahiana
TGCCTGAGGGGTCCTCGCCCCCCCGGACGGCCCTTTCCGACCCTGTGCGGGGAAGGTAAGTGCCACCCCCCCACCCACGACCAGCAGCGCCGCTATGCTGAAAACAGGAGCTAGAAAATGGCTCCCTGTTCCCTCCCTGTTTTGCCCCTTTTCCCAAAAAACGGGCCCTCACCGGTAGAAAACAGGGGGCGCAAAAACCCCCCAAACCCCCCAAAAGACCCGGGAACCCCCTAAACGGGCTCGGGTTTTTGGTGAAAATAGAGAGGTCGGGGTCCGGGAAACCTTGGGGCCCAAACCAGGTTTTTAACAGATTTTTTCACAGAGCTAAACTCTCCCTTTGCTTTCCTTACTCCATTCTGGCGAAGAATAGGTTTTAAAAGAACCCTGGGGCAAAAAAAATTTCCCCACCCCCCCTTTGGGGGGGGTCCAGGGGGTTCCCTTCATAACCCCCCCATTTCATAGATATTCCATAAAAAATTTTTCCTTTTTCAACTACTATTTGCCAGTTCCCAAAGAAATAGGAAATTAAAAAAAATTTTTTGTTTTGGCTGTGGGGGTTTCTTCCAAAAGACCAAAATTTTTCCAAATAAACCATAAAAAAAATTAGGGTTTAAAATAATCCAAAACTGCCATCGCAAAGTAACCCCATTTAAGAACATTTTTGATTTCTGTCTTTGGATTACATTTTTCTTCAATAAAAGACTGTAAAAAATTTCTTGCCCTTTTTTTAAATATTTATTTTTTTTGACCCTTTTTTGAACTAGATTAAAAAAGACAAGGCGTTTTTTCAGTGCCCAGACAACACAAAACCGCAGAAAAACCAACGTCAGTTGAAATGATCATCAGGCCGTCATCGTTGGTTGGCTCCCTTTCATCTGTTTTATTGAAGAGCAAGGGCCCAAACGTTCTTCAGGGGTTTAACACAACCCATGAGGGGGTTTTTACCTCCTCGTCCTCCCCGGTCAGGGCCACAAAAAGTCTTGTCACACCATCATTCCCAAAATGAAGCAAACACACCCCAAAAATGTCCCCCCAATTTTAACAGCCCCAAACGCCCCAGATAACCCAAAATTTTCCCAAAGAGTTTTTTTGATGACAAAATTTTGGGTCGGGTTTCAAAGGCATTTCAAAAGATAAAAGGCCAAAGAGGTGTTTTTGGGCTGTTTCGTTTTTAAAGAAAAAATGGGCAAACGGATGGACGTTTGTTTTTTTGTCTTTTTCTGACGCCCAATTGAAAGAAGCGGGGTCCATTGGCAAAAACCCCCCGAGCATTTCACAAGGGCCCGTCGGGGGCCTGTGCTTCTACCTCCCAGCTTGAGGATGTAATTCAGGAAAGGAAAGTCCCCTGGGGAAAGGATGGGGGACATTGCGGAACCAATTTGGCCCTTTTGAGCAGAGTTTGGGGGAGCGCATCACCCAGTGGGGAAAATTAGGGGGTATTTCAATGCGGCGGCCCCTCAGAAAGGGAGGGGGAAAATTGCACAAGTCCCCCTGACATTAATCTGCCAACCAGGGGTCATTTTTTTTCCACCATTGAAGAAAACCAAAGGCCCTGTGAACCGGGGCCTTTTTTCAATAAACCCTCAAAATTCGCCGATTTGCCCATCTTTGTAGAATGGGCAAATTTCTAAAAAAATTCGATTCCCGAGTTCCCCAAAAATTTTCCCTGACAAAATTAGTTTCAAACCTTTGAAAAATTTTTGTGACAAATCGCAAAAAAACAAGCATTTCCGGGCTGCAGAGAGCCTGTATGGGTTTGAAAGAACATTGTGCCATGCTCAAATTTTTAGGGGGAGCTTGGTTTGGTTTTCATACAATGCTGTCTTTTAGTATGACATACTGCCACGGGGCTCTTAAAATTTAAAACTTCACCAAGATTCCCGGGGAATTTAAAGGGAGGCAAAACTGCCCAAAAAAAAAAAGGGCGGGAAAAAAAGAACCTTAGGGCTTAAGATCCAACCATAAGCGCCCAAAGAAAAACATATTGGGTTTACGGACCGGGGCACAGGTCTCACAAAAGAAAAGGGGACGTCACAGCAGGGGTCACCCCATGGGCCGGGAGCTTTAAACCGTCACAGAATTTACACAACCTGTTCTTTTAAAATTTCTGAAACATTAGGGGCCCCCCGAATGGTTGGAGAGGGCGGCAGAAATTTTTTTGCGTTGACCCCGATCATTTTCCCCTTTCCTTCACCCCGCCCAGGCCCCACTTTCAATCAGCCCCAATAACCCATCAGTATTGCAAAAGCCAAAAACAAACAGGATTTGACCCAAAAAACGAGATAAACCATTAAAGGGATATTTGCATGTCTTCTTTGTTCTGTATCCACTCCGTTTTTGCCCTACCTATTCACCCAAGACAATCCTAAACCTTCCCATTCCTCTGCGGGTTTGAAAAGAAGGAAAAAAACAAAACATAGGGGCAAAATAAATAGGGGGGGGTGAGGGTGGAAACAGCATTAGGAAACCACAAAGGGGGTTCCATTTAGACAGCGGTCACTTGGGAGCAGCATGAGTAGGGAAAAGAGCGGCCCCCCAATGACAAAAAATTTTGGAGGTTTTCAGCAACATCAGGAGCCCACAAAGTAGCACAAAGACACGTGTGGAGGTGAAAAGCATCAAAAGCACAGCCCTCCCGGTCAGAGAGGGCACAATGGGGCAAATTCCCGGGGGGTAGCAACCCCCAAAAGGGGGTAAGGCCCCCAAGTGGGACAAAAACCGGGTTTTGAGGTGACGGCAACCCCAAACAGCATGAGTCCAAAGAGTGGGCACAAAACCACATCCCGGAGGGGAAAAGGGGAGCAACAGCAGCAGCATGAGGTCACAGATTGGCACAATGAAAAACAATGTGGAAAGGGGACCGGGAGCAGCAACAAACAGCAGCATGAATTTTAAATGGGGAAAAATGACACATTGTTTTTGGGGGGTAACCGGGAAGCAGCAATAAACATCAGCATAGGGAGTGGCACAAAAGACACAGTGTGGGGGTTTACGGCAGCAACCGCTCAAAAAATTTAGGTCACAGATGGCACAAAAACAGTGTTGGAGGGACAGCAGCAGGGGGTCAGAAGTGGCCAATGACCGAGTTTTTGGGGGCGGGTTGGGAAACCCCTTCCCCGGGAAAGAAGGGAGTTTGGCAGATGGGAAACAGGCAGCAAAATTGTGCAAACAGGGGGGGGCAAACATCAGAATATTTGGGTGAGGCAGGAAATTAAATCCATACTCATTTCCCAAGGGTTTTTGGGGGGGGGGCAGAAGATAAATCGATGCATAAGGCATTGGTGTGTGGTAATCCTGGGTGATCCACCCGGAAATTTAAACTTGCAAAGGGCATCTCCCCACATTTCGGGTGTACAAGGGAGGTTCTCCTTGGGGGGAAAGGGTGGCTCCAGAGCACTGAAAAAACCCCTCTATTTCCACAATACTGGCCGGGCAGGACAGCTTTTTCCAGTGCAAACCGGCAAGTTGGGGGCCACACATCCCCTTTTTGGGTGCCCAGTAGTCCCGCGAAATTTTTCAAACCTTTGGGGGGCAAAAGTGCTTTTCCAATAGGGCCCCACAAACCCGCCGGTTTTTGGGGCTCCTCCAGATCCCGCGCGAGTGCTCTCCTCACTAGCCAGGTTTAAGGGAAACTGCCATCAACGACTCCCCGACTTAAGGGTGCTGCTGATGGAGCTTTTACGCTCTTACCCCTCCACCCCCCCCCCATAGCAAACCTTGGGGAGGGGTTGTGAGCGATGAGGAAACCCCCCGCAGACCTGACAGAGGATTGGGCGATGCCCCCCCATAGGGAGAGGCCAACTACTACAAAAAACGGATTTTTTTCTTAGTACGCCAGTTTTTTCCTCCCTCTCGGGAGCTGGGGAAAAAAGGCCCCCCCATTTTGGAAACCCGTAGCGAGGGTCCCCAAAAGGGGGGGAGCCAGAAGTCATCCCTCTTCCCCGGGTGGTTTAAATATTCAGCTGCCAGCCAGGGAAATCGGGAAAGCTTTTCGGGCCATCGCGGGAATCCCTCCCAGGGGCTCTCTGACTCTATCTTCCCCTGTATACGGGCCCCCGGTGCTTTTGGGTTTTCCCTCGGGGCCCCGTCTTCCCCCATCTCCCCCTACCCCCTCCCGGGTGCTCCCCCGCTCCTCCCTCCTGTCAACCCCGGGGAAAAAAAAACCACTCCCTTTCCAAACCCAAAAATGCTTGTGCCCCAAAGTCCTCCTCCTCCCTTTTCTTTCCCGTTTAAACCCCCAACCGGGCTCCAAAAAAGCCACGAGATGAAAATCGCCACATCTCCCTCCCCCCGTCCCAGAAAAGGGTTTTGCAACATTGTTCCAGGACAAAGAAAAAAGGGTATGGGCATTTTTCATTCCGGTTTGGGGCCCGGCGACTGATAAATAACGTGGGGCCAATTTAAACGGGCCCCAGCAAAAAGGCAGGGGTCACACATGAACTGCCACTTGGGTACATCCCAAAAATTTTCACAGGGAAATACTCCTGTCCCCATTGGATCATCAAAAAAAAATTTAAAAGGGGTTCTCTGTTTCATACAGTCGGTCCCAACATGGGGGACTGGGGAAATTCCCAAAAGGGGAAACATCCCCATATCACTGTGTGTTGGAGGAGGCCCTTCGCCGCGCAGCTTGAGGGGGTGTGTGGCTTTGTAGGAATGGATAAAGCATGCAGCACAGTTCCTCCCCCTTTTTTAAATGGTTTAAGATCGGTGGAAGACTTCAGGAACCTTTTCACAACCATATTGAACACGTGCGCCATGGGGGCCATGCCCTTTTTGAATTCTTTAAGATTGGTGGAAATTAGGAACCTTTTAAAAACCATATTGAAACAGGGCCCATTGTCCTCACCAGGTTCCGATTTGCAGTTGGCGCGGGAAAAAGCCAACAGATTTCTTGCTGCATGACGCAGAGCTTTTCCCCCTAGTGACTTCGTTCGCCGGGGCAAACCTGTTTTAAATTGCGTGAACCGCTGTCCCTCACATGTGGATGATGGAGAGCACTTGTGGAGGCTGGGGGTGGTGGGGAGGGGGAGGGGGAGTTGGCGCGGAGCACTTTTTGAAAACGGGGAGGGAAAGGGGGGCCCCCCTGTCCAAGTTGTTGGTGTGGCGGGGCAGGAACCCCCCCCAAAAATATTATTTTCCCCCCCCCCCCCCCCCCCCCCCCCCAATTTTTTTTTTTTTCTTTTTTTTGGGGTTTTTTTCCCAACCCCACAAAACAACCCCAAAAACCAACCCACCCACCAAACCAACCCCCCAACACCCAACCTCTTTGCCAAGTGGGGAGGACAGAAGCATTTGGGCCGGGAGATGATGCAAAGACAAACACCCCTTCGCAGAGGTGGTGGGGCCTTTACTGGGTCAAAAGGACGTGGCCACTGGGCACTGCGCGCTGTGGCGGCGGATCACCCCCAACGAAACCGTTTCTCCCGGGCCCCTGGATGGTGACGCTGCATTGTTTGCATGCCTGGGCCAAAGTTTGCTCCCTGGCCACGCTCACTTTCTGCCCCTAAATGAAAAAACCCGATAGGCTCAAAGATGGCCACCTTTGTTTACATATGTGTGAAGGGTGGTATCCCTTTTGGAAAAGAAATGATGGCTTGGAACTCGGCTTGGCTCGGCACAAGTCATTAGTTCTCTGAACGGTGCAGAGTCCATCACTTTGAAAGAGCAGGACTGCAGTAACAACAACTTGGACAGGAGCTCGGTCAGTTTCTGCACCTTAGGATGGTTTGACGCATCCTGCTGTCTTTTTAAATCACCCCTTAACGATGTTCCCAAATTTAAAAACATTTAAATATAAAAACAAAATTTAAATTATTATTTATAACCCCCCCTTTTTTAATTTAAAAAAACCCCCCACCACTTTTACCCTTTTTTAAAAAACCCCCCCCCCCCCCCAAAATTTTAATATTTTTTTTCCCCTCTGGAATCTCAGGGAAAAAATGCCCAGCCGGTAGATAATTTTACCACCAACGCTCCCGCACTGAGTGCTACTAACCCGCTGCCCCCGCTGAGCCCTTGCAGCTACATTTTGGGCCCGCGAAAAAGGTTTTTTACTCCGTGGTCGTTTGGTCCTGACCTCGCACTGCTGCCACCTGCTGCTCCCGGCCCCCTACCCCTTGCTGGCGCGCCCCTGCGACGCAAGTTTACACCCTCTTTCCTGACGAGTGATAAGTAGCAAAAGATTGAACCAGCCCAATATATAAGGCTTAGAAGGCAGCAAAAATATAAACACTTTATTTAAATATGGTTAAAAGCAAAAGCCACAAAGGAATAGATTGTGCATCAAACAACGCCTTGTTGACGCGTTTCAAATCCAACGATTCTTAATCATAACAAAGACTTACCCACTCAGACTTTCTTTTATGGGTAACACTCATGTCCGGGGCGGTTTAAACAATACATGAAAAACACATTTTAATAGTTTAAAATTAAATTTTCTAAAGTTTTTGGCAAAGGGATGTGCGGGGTTTAGCATTTGGATCCAAAATTTTTTAAAAAAAATTTAAAATTAAACATTTTCTTGAGTGATAATGAAAATGTTTTGACAGTTGGGAAAATGCGAGTATTGCTGGAAAAACCCTTTAAAAATGTCCAATACTCTTTTTCTTTTTATCCCCCCCCGTGTGCACCCAAAGTATCTTAAATTGCATGCACACTTTCCAAAACAATAAATCTTTAGACCACATTTAGGATTTTTTTTATGACAAAATCGTTTCATCGATCAAACCTTTACCTTTTTTTTTTTGGACCGCTTTTTTTACAGCAGGGGGCACCCGACAAACGCCCAAAAAAGCCCCCCACTTTCAACCCCGTCTTCCGTTTTTCCCCTAGTTTTGAATGACTAGGGGAGAGAATAGAGTGCAGAGTAGGAGCCTTTCTGGTAACGAACTTGCACCCCTCCTGAAGCAAGTCTCTTAGAACATCATTCTGGAACAAGACTAGCAGGTATTTGTTGATAATATGTTTAGTACATCCAAATTCTTTACTGTTCGTAGTGACAAAAATCGGGCTCTGTATCTTTTCAGTATACTTCTTTTTATTATATAGTAGATCTGCCCTTTCACGTACTTTCACCTTATTGAGTGCTCTATCTAGGGACCATTTTGGGTAACCTCTATTGCTCGGCCTATCAATAGCCTTTTTACTTTCTATTTTAAAGCTCAAGTCAGATGGACAGTTACGTTTAATTCTGATGAGCTCTCCATATGGTATCGCTTTTAATGTATGTGCTGGATGGCATGAACTAGCGTGAAGGACACAGTTACTTGCAGTGGGTTTTCTATACGTAGATGAAAAAATATACCTATCCTCAACACTGCCTCTCAAAGACAAGTCCAAAAAAATCAATATTAGTCACATGGGATGGGCTAGTAAAAAACAGCCCAAAAGGTTAATTATTATTTAAATATGAAACAAAATCCTGTGCAGAAATTACGTTAGACTTCCATATGACGATGACGTCATCTATATAACGCCCGACCCAATAAATATGGTCCAAAAAAGGGTTATCATATACAAAAACACCGGCTCCCAAGTGCGATCAGCCACATCGTCATCGATTTGTGTTTGCCCGTCACTGCTATTCTCCTCAACTGTCTCAGTATGCAGAGCCTGACTGCTTGCAACATAACATCCCATGACACTCTCTAAATCACTACTTTCCCGCCTACTGCAAAAAGCAGCAGATGTCTGCCCCACCTGTTCGCTGCCAAGTAGCTGCTGACTATCCTCAAAGAGCTCTTCCTCGCTGTGTAGTGGCGGTGAGCCCAGACCACATAGTAGATCTCTGGCTAAGGGAACCAAACGGGACAGAGGCATGTTGAGGACAGGTGAGGGCCGCTGACCCGCTCCCGGGCCATGCCAACTAAAGGTTGTGTCTGACATTCCCACCGACTCTTGGCTGAGGTTGTCAGATGTCATCTGGGAGGAAGTGGATGACCTATTCAACCAATCAAGAACCCTAGGGTTGGTGGTTAACACACGGCCACTAGATGAAACCGGCAGTTCTGGCCTCACCGAGTGACCCCTGCTGTGACGTCCCCTTACTGTGATTCGACCTGTGCCTGCTCCAGGAACATTTGTGCCACTGCCACTCGCATGCGCCACCTCTCTGTCTGACATACTGTCTGATCAAAAATATACAGACACTGTTTAATGAAGAGGTCTGTATATGATAAATACAAACCCTGTATTTAACTCCAAGTACAACACTAACAGGATAGAGGATTCCCAGAATCTGAAATTTCCTAATAATACAGCAGGAGAAATTAAAATAATAGCGGACAAAAAAGCAGTCTGTATTTCAATTTCAATACAACGGTCACACAGGATTGAGTGGATTACTTGAATCTGAAATTCCCTAATAATACAACAAGTGAGATTGCAATGTATATGGGGCAGAATTACACCCACCCTGGACACCCTGGGAGAAGACCCCACAAACTAAACAAAATGATAACGCTGGTGGCATGAAATTTAGGCATCTGAGCCCCAGTCTCTGATAAAAGCAGCTTCTTTCAGGATGAGTTGTATAGAGCAAAGGGATCCAGAACGCTGAGTGAGAAAGTAACAGACATATAGCGGTCTTTTCCCCCCTCTACACTCGCTGAATAAAGCTGTTTAATCAGATCTGTGTAGCAGCAGATACAGATCACTGAGTGAGCAAGTAACAGACTTATAATGGTCTTTTTCCCCCTCCCCAATTGCTAATTAAAGCTATATAATAAGAGCTGTGTAAGAGCCAGCTCAGCAGCACAGACGCTATGCCAGGACACAACGAGAGGAATGTGGAAGCGCAGGTGCCGTCCGGACTTATATAGTGCTGTGACGTCACAGAATCCCGCCGGTCTCTGATTGGCTTCATGTCTGTACATGTCATTGAGGGTCCTCCTTTTTTCCTCCCAGAGATCTCTGCCCCGTGTAACGCCATGTGCTTGCGGCCATTTTAGCAATTAAAAACACGCTTTGTTCCCGCGAATCACCCTAATCTTTGGCTTCGTGCAGAATTGAAGTTTTTCTGAAATTCTAAACAAATTCCACTTCGTTAGAATCGATTCGCCCATCTCTAGTCATATGTCGGATTTGCCATCAACACGTCAGTAGAGGAAAGAATCTAAATAATTTAACCACCACCAGCATGAACAGGCACATTCTTTAGGAAAGAAAGTTTCTACATAAACATAGATAGGGATTCTTTACTGTTAGAGCAGTGAGACTGTGGAACTCTTTGCCTGAAGAACTTGTCATGGTGAATTCAATAACAGAGTTCCAAAAGGGTTTGGATGCATTTCTGGAGCGTAATAATATAACACGTTATAGTGACTAGGATTCTAGAGTAGGGCGTTTGATCCAGGGATTTATTCTGATTGCCAGATTGGAGTCGGGAAGGAAATTTTTCCCTAAAATGAGGACAATTGGCTTCTACCTCATGGGGGTTTTTGCCTTCCTCTTGATCAACACTTTAGCAAAATAGGCTGAACTGGATGGACATATGTCTTTTTTCGGCCTCCTCCTCTTCCTCCGCCATGTCCAAGCCCAAGCAGTCCTCTGCTGCCGTTGTGCCGGAGCAGCATCGGCAAGCACCAACCCCATTCCCAGACACTGTCGGCTGATTCCCACCACCAAAAACACACCTTCCTCTTACACCAGTCTGACCTGCACACCGTACAGCAGCCAGTCCGGCAGCCAGCCTTCTGTGTACCAGGTGTGGGAGCATAAGAAGCGCTTTCATCCCAACCATCCCAAAGCCAAAAACCTGAATGTTGGCATTGCCAGGCTATTGGCCTTGGAAATGTTGCCTTTCTGCCTGAAGGGCACAGATGGGTTCTGCCAGATCATGGCCCTGCCATGCCCGCAGGGCTAGAAATCCTGTCCCTGTCCCGGCCAGGCACATTACAGAAAAGATCTCCAGCGCGTTGGCTGCATCTGTGTTCACCAAAGTCTATCTCACTATAGACACATAGACTAGTAAGCACGGTCAAGAGCGTTACATCTCACTGACTGCACACTGGAGGAGTTGGGTGGATGACAGTGCCTCTGGTGATGGGTCTTGGCTGACTGTTTTCCACACTGCAGGGATGGTGCAGAGTCCTGATCCTCAACCTCCATGGGTAGGATCACATGCCAAGAGAAACCAGGCCATTCTGAAATTAATGTGTCTTGGAGACCGTAAACAGACAAGTCAAGAGCTGTGGACGGCTCTGCGAACTGAGACCAGCCAGTGGCTGGGTGCTAAGAAAATGGTGCCAGGCAATGTGGTGTGTGACAACGGGAGAAATCTCCTTGCCGCCCTTAAGATTGGTAGACTTAAACACATCCCTTGCTTGGCACACGTCATGAACCTTGTTGTGCAGAAATTTCTCAAGTGCTACCCGGCTCTTAACTGTCTGCTGAGGAAGGTTTGAGGTCTTAGCTCACACTTCCAGCGTTCGCACCTTGCTTTGGCAGCGTTGCAGCATGATCTGGGCCTTCCTTTCAACCGTCTCATTGTTGACATGGCAACACGCTGGAAATCCACCCTCCACATTATCGGACAGGGCCTTACTCGCCAGAGGATGTAGAAAGCCTCTTGTATCTGTCTTTTTTTAGGTGGTGGTTCAAGGTTAAGGGCGGGTACAGGATGGCAGTTCAGTTCATAGAGTAGAGGGCATGACGCTAGCCAGGCCTTTGGTGACAGTCAGGATGAGGAAGTGGAGGAGGATGATGAGGCAGGGGTCGACACCACCGTTTCCGATTAAATCAGCAGTCATTTTCTCTAGACACATGTACAGGGAAGACATGTTCCACCATCCTCTCCCATCCAGACCTACAGCTATCATCGCTGGTAAGGCTAAACTGCCATTCAGAACTACACATTGTATAGTTTTGTATTCTATGCCAACAGCTGTTTGTTGCAGAAAGGATAGCACATGCACCCAGTACCCTCACATGTATATGTCTACACACTCTCCATCCTGTATTGTATTTTATGCACATGAAAATATGCCTACATTGTCTTGTGTATACTTCACGATTGCATGCTGTTACATCATGGTCAATGTATGTTTTTGTATGTTCCAGAGATTTACACTATCCTGTCCAATAAAGTTTAAATATACAGACATTGCTCCTTGACAAGGCTTGCTGGAAAAGAGTTTAGCTTCCTGTCAACTTATGCTCCGGACACGTATGTTGTAATATCCAACATGAACTAAATCCAAAAACAATGGCAAAATTGCATTTTTTTTCCTCGCTCACACCAGAAAATATTTTCTCTTTTTCTGGTGTGGGGTGGAAGTGGAGATGTGGGACCGAGTGGCGGGGTCAGCGAGGTTAGTAGGAGGAGGGCAGCACGGTTGGTGAGGGAGTAGGGGCTCAGATGCTTCAGCTATATGGAGCCCTAAAATTTCTGATGACAGCCCTGGTGTTGCCCCATCCTCCAAAGCAAACTGTTTTCCTATCATAGCCTGCTATGAGGGATGGGATTTCACTTAGCTTTTCTGAGTGCTCTATAAGCTATCCAGCATCTGGGAAAGCTGGGTCATGCCCCATTCTAAACAGCAGTTACCCAACTTCTCTGGGTCTGCTGTGGAGGATGTCACTCAACTTTCCCAGTGGCTGCATAGCCTATTCAGCATCCTGGAAAGCTGAATGATAACCCATCATCTAAAGCAGGCTACGATAGGAAATCACGTTGCTGTGTTTCTGTTTTTTTATAGGTTTCCTTTTTGGACTATGTTGGATCATTGTTAAGGGAAACATATATTTTTCTAATGCTTTTGCAATGAAGTTTGTGGTGCAAAAACATTATTACACATATAAGCTTAGCTGAGCAGCACAGATACTCCAAGATGGCGCCCGCTTCCTGGACCACTCCCCACTATGTGCCAGCATGGAACTGGGTGAAAACCATGACCATATCTGGAGAACCAATCAACTAGTGCCATATTCCTGAAGACTGCAAGAAACAAAGGAACTTAACCACCCCCTGAAGCCAGTTTGTAAAAATCCATTGTATTGTAATAAAGTCATTCATTCTGGGACTGCTTTACACTGAGAAGGAACTCATACCAGCTCTCTGTGTTTTGGTGTCATTTCTTCACGCCGGCACACAGTGTTCAATTTGGACAGCAGTAATCATGTGGTGTACCCCTGAACCCCAACATTTGGCGCCCAGTACGTGGGGCAGTACCAGACGGGATGCATTCCCCTGGGGACCTGACAGTGACCACCTGACTTACTCGGACTGTCCAAAACGGGAGACTGATCACCTCCACTTGAAAACACGGTAAGTCTACTGGTTTTCTTACTGAAATCTGTAGCTTGCCTGTGTATTTGGACGGTTCCAGGTTGGGTCAGGTGTTTGTCCGGTCAGCCCGGGGTTTCTGGTCGGCGCAGAGCGATCCCGCTGTACTGTCTCAAGAACCTGATCCCAGCTGCCGAGCCTGCCTGACTACTGTCTGTGTTGGTAGATCCTGCGGACAAGGACTGACACACGGGGTTTAATTTGGAAATCCTACCTAGATTGGGCTTGATGCTGTCAGTTGCAGACTAGGAAATGAGTAGGAAATTCTAGCTAGACTGAAGCACATGTTGCTGGTTGCAGACTAGAGGAAGTTCTAGCGAGATTGGATACACAGAGGAGATGTTGACATTTGCAGACTAGACAAGACTCTAGCTAGATCAGGACAGCGCCAATTGCAGAGTAGGGGATAAATTCTAGCAGAAGGGACTCCCAGCTAACCAGTAGCTCGAGAGGGAGGTACGCTAGGACGTGTGTGTTTAATAAGCGTTAATATGATTAGGTTCCTCAAGTTTATGAGGGGTAAAAACGGCCCGTTATAGGGCTCAGTCAGTCTGCAGGATCTAGTGGAGGGAAGAAAAGAAGCATGTAGAGAAAAGAAAGAAAGAACCATGTAGAGAAGGTTAAAAAAAGTTAATGAACTTGTGTGGTTTTCACCAGGGGGGTAGACTTCTAGTCAATTGTGAGCTTTAGCTGTGAAAGACAACAAGGGAGGGCTTGATGATAGCAAGCTTTTAGATGCTGCATTAGCTTGGAAAAAGACAGCTGAAGAGATATCAAAAGAAGGGTGGTCTGAGACTGAATGTAGGGATAAGAAAGGAAATGTTCTTGGTTATAAGTATTGTTCGTTGAAAGAACAGCCACCACCTTATAATGGAGCTGATTCTAAGTGCTGGGAGTGTCCCAATTGTGGCCAGCAAAATCCGCCCCTGCTGAGTATTGTGTTGTGTGTGGCAGAGGAAGTCCAAATCCTGCTCCTTCCTGTACCAAAACATTTCCAGTGCCTCTGTCCCTCCCACTACCTCTCTCACTCCCAAAACTCCAGTCACTTCCTCATCACCTGATGAGTCATCTGATCCTGTCCCTTTCGCCCCTAAGCTTACCATAAGAGAGTGCAGCGGGATAGTTGTGTCAGAGGGTATCAGCTAGGTTTCTGTTAGACCAAGGAAGGATATCAGTATCAGTTTGTATGTAAATTTGCATCTATTGTATAATTTATAATTCTGCTGTGCATGGTCATTATATGAGAATAATGAGTTTTACAGCTCCTTATATTGCAGGATATGTAGTTACAGGAAAGCTGGAAGGTTTACATTGTTGCTTATTTTTAATGAACTGAATATAGGAAATGTTACTGCCACTGACTTGCTTGTGCTTTATTTTAGGAGTAACATATTGGAGTAGACGTCTTTATAAATTGGGTTACATCTAAATGACATAAAAAAATCCACGTGGTATTTACTGAGCTCTGTCTGGGGGATGGGGTTAAATTGTCTGTTTATTTGCAGGAGTGATCGGAGATCTCATGAAAGACCTCAGTGATATCATTTTTTTTTTTTTAAATAAAGCCCCGGGGTATATAAAGTTAACTTTGAGTTTTGGGGTTTTTTTTTTTTTTGGTAGTACTACCACTATATTACTTTTTATTAAAGGTTTTTGTTCAACCAGATTAAAAACGACTGCGCAGTCATAATTAGAAGATCATTTTTGTTTTATTTTATTTCTTTTTGTTTGGAGCTCCAGCTGATGAAGAGTTAATTTTTCTTTTTTGAGAGGAGAATGTGCAATTGTGTGAATTGGGTCATTGTCCTTGTTTGTGTTTGATCAATGTTTGTATGTCTGTAAATCCCTATTCATGAATCCTTATGCATTGTTTGCAATGGTAGATAAGACCACAAAACATGTTTACCTAGCAAAAGCAGAGAGTTTAAGACAATAGGGTGACTAACCTGACCAGACGACCTGTTGACTGATCAAAAGTTAATTATATGATATTAGGTTTAAGTTAATTTGTTTCAACACAGTTAAAGGTGTATGAGGGTTTATATGTTTATGATGACATAGAAAGAATTGAAGGGTTTTATTCAGTGACAGATTAGATGAAAGTAGATCTGAGGAGGGCAGGTTAGGCCAATGCAGATAATATGTTAATGTTGAAAGAAAATCATGAATTATGTGAATATATATATATTGCTTCACACAAAAAAGAAACATGAGAAGAGCTGTTAGAAAATTTACTGATGAGAATGTTTTGATATGTTGCGCGCTACAGAGTGAGAAGGATGATCTGATTTGTTTTGTTCTTTGTGTTTTTATGTTGATATTAATTATATGAGTTTTATAGGAATCTTATTTACATGTAGTTAGATTGTCATGTGATGAGAAGTTTTATTATTCTGAAGTACATTCTTGCTGTGTCAGAAAGCTTCAAAGGCCAATACGGGCAGAGTTTCTTTTTTTAATTATTTTTAGTTTTTATTACTGGACATTCATTCACTGCAGGGGTTTTGAAGATCGAACTGGAGGAGAGCAAATTATTCTACTGCTCTTATGTGACTGAGTATATGTGATTGAGATTAAACAGAGTGCCATGTCCACCCCACCCCCGCACAGCACAGGACAATTGAAATGAATGGAGTCATTGTTGTGCGATTACCCACAAGGATTCAAGTTTGTTTTTTAAGGTTCATCTTCACACAGATTGCCAAGGGGCCAGGAGCCCGAAGACCAAGATGAGGGTTTACAAGGGTACCGGGATATGCCACAGATAGCAGGGGATATCGCAAAGCGGAGCTGATGCATTGACCGCCATGTCTGCGCCAGTGTTGACCGCCATGTCTGCACCAGTGTTGATCGCCATGTCTGCACCAAGCACTGATCACTGACCGCCCCGTTTGCACCAGCATTGATACAGCCAAGGGACTCTGATGTCTGCACTCCTTCCCAAATCCTATCATCACCAAGATGGAGACAAGCTTGTGTTTTATCAACCAGGTAGTGAAGGGCACAATAATGACCTGCACTATCCTGCATTACACTCATGTTGTTTTACAGTCTAAGAAGATCTAAGAAGAGGAGAACGACTTCTACAGACTAAAGAGATTTTATGCACAGAACTATATTTTTTATTTTTGTTTTCAGCCTAAAACCATGGCCAATGTTGTTTTCTGCACTTAGCAACAATGAATTTAAAGGGCATGACCAAGATTAGTATCCAGATGATCAGAAGGGAAAGAGCAGGGGCCTGTCAGGGCTGGGAAAGCCAAACTACAAAGGGGGGTCACTCGCATAGGATTGGCTCATCTCAAACCTGGTGAAGCATCCACATCCCTTTTCCTGCCCAGCTTTGACAGGCACAGGTGATTTTAGATTAGGGGAAGAAACAAACTGTAATAATGTTTTAGGGGGGATTGTTAAGGGAAACATATATTTTTCTAATGCTTTTGTAATGAAGTTTGTGGGTGCAAAAACATTATTAACACATATAAGCTTAGCTGAGCAGCACAGATACTCCAAGATGGCGCCCGCTTCCTGGACCACTCCCCACTATGTGCCAGCATGGAACTGGGTGGAAACCATGATCATATCTGGAGAACCAATCAACTAGTGCCACATTCCTGAAGACTGCAAGAAACAAAGGAACTTAACCACACCCTGAAGCCAGTTTGTAAAAATCCATTGTATTGTAATAAAGTCATTCATTCTGGGCCTGCTTTACACTGAGAAGGAACTCATACCAGCTCTCTGTGTTTTGGTGTCATTTCTTCACGCCGGCACTCAGTGTTCAATTTGGACAGCAGTAGTAATGTGGTGTACCCCTGAACCCCAACATCATCATTGGATTTCTTTAATAAAATGTTTAAAGAGAGCTGGTGTCGAGGTGTTTATTTAAATACATGTGGTTTTTTTTCAGTTCTGTCTGTTTTTTTTTTCTTTTACGTTTTTTTTTCCAGTGTTGGTAATAGAAGCATCTGACAGATGCTTCTCCATTACTATTGCTAGGACTTGGTGTCAGCCAGAGGTGTTTCTTGTCACCCAAGGCTGAAACTATCCCCCTCTCATTATTACTCAAGAACCAGGGGTTTTGGGAAGAGCCAGGTTACCATCAGAAATGGACCATCTAATGTGAAAATCCACTTCTGGGGAGGCAGCGGGCTTGTATTTTTAGGGGGGGAAGGACCCATATCCGTGGAACTTTCCATCCTGATAGTATCAGGCTACAGCTGCTGGTTTTCCCTTGGCTGGTTGTGAAAAAGAAGAGGAACTCTATGCTGTTTGTGAAGAAAATTGAGACAAAATGACAAATCTTCCACCCCCCCTCCAAATTTTTAAAAATCTAAAAAAAAGGGTTTTCAGAATTCACCCCCCCGCTGACCCCGGAAACCCCTTTACACATTAATCCGCCCCGCTCGACCCATTTTTAAAAAACCCCTTCCTATGGAAGCTAGGCCCGCAGGGGAGGTCAAACATCAAAAAAAACCTATGCTACTTTGTTAGCAATGAGCCATGGGTTTTTTTCAGGGCCCGGGGGAAAAAAATTTTGAAATTTAAAAAATTTAGGCCAGACCCGCGGCCTCGAATTTATAAAGATTTAAAGTGAGAACTGTTCTAACAGGTTGCGTTTGATTTTTATTTTTTAAAAAATGGGAAACTTTTCCCCAAAATCCCGTACCACTTCCCCAGGTTTAGGATGCATGGGAACTGGAAATCCCAAAACTGGCCCTTAGGAACAAAAAAAAGGAGGGGGTTTTTGGTACCAGGGGTAGTTTTGGGCCCCTCCGGGTTTTAAAAGGTTTCCACTGGTTCCCGTTTTGTGCCCATGCCCTGCCCAAAGGTACGGTATTTTTTTGTGGGTTTTAGTCAAAAATGGCATGGCCAAAAAGAAGAAGGAAATTTTGGTTTTTGGGCCATCCCATGGGTGTGTGAGGGCGTGTAGGGGCTGCCCCCGTGGGCTGTTCCCCTTTGGGGTTTTTAAAAACAGGAGCCCCGGTGTGCCCATTGTTGCTTCAGGAGGGGGGGGGACCCAACATAAGATTCCCCAAGAATCCACACAGAAGCAAGGGCCCCAATTAGCCCCCCCATGGGGGCCCCCGAACCCCCGCCAAAACCCCAGGTAAATGGAAACTTTTTACCCCCTTTTGTTTGTAACCTACTTTTTGCACCTCTGGGTCTTATCTGTAAAAATTTTAAACTTTTTTTTATATATTTTTTAATGGCCCTCCCAAAGGGGAATTTTAAAACTAAAAATTTTAATCTGTTTGGGTTAAATTTAATTCCCCCCTTTTACTGGTCTATAATATTTTTTTCCCCCCGGTATTTTTTCCCGGCCTTTTTTATAAGATGGGAAGGGCCGGCTTATAACCCGACGAGAAAAATGGTGGTTGGCTTATTGGGGCCCGGAGGCAAAGGGTTTTAACCCGCGTGGGTTTGGGATCTCCCCCTTCCCGGGGCCAGGAGGGTGGGCGAAGCAGGGGGGGCCCCGGGGGTCCCGGGGGCTTCCGGGGACCCCTGTTGGGGTTACGGTTTGAAACAGTATCTGCTGACGGGTCAAACCCCCTTTAGGCCCAACGAATAGAGGGGGGTTGGGGGGCGTTTTTTGGACACTGTTGGGTTTTTTAGGCCCAAAAAATAAAAGGAAGGGAAAAAATAAAATCCCCCCCTTTTTAATAACCCGCCCCCCGATTTAAAACCAGCAGCTAAAGGCTGATACTATTAGATGGGGGAAAATTTCCCTTTGGGTGTTGGTCCTCCCACCTTTAAAAATAAAAGCCCGCAAGCTGGCCCCCGGAAAAGGGTTCAAAATTTGATAGTGGTAAATTCCCCTCCCCGACCCCTTTTAAAGCAAGTTGAAAAAAAAAAAATTTGCATGTTTAGTTGGAAATTTTATGGCCAAATGAGGGCCCCCTAATTAGAAGTTTGAAATTTGAAACCAATTGGAAGGCTCATGGAGACCCGAGGAACCCCGGTGGGCCCCGGCATTTAAATGCTGGGCCCCTCTTTATGGTGGAGAGTAAATAAGCTGCTAAACCCAGGCACGATGCCTCACAGTAAATTCCTCATTGTTTTACAAGTTATGAGATAAACCCGGGAGGGCAGTGCTTTAAAAAAAAGTTATACTCTTTTGGGGAGCCCCCAGCCCAAACGTATAGGCTTGATTTATTTCAGCCCTTTATAAAGGAGACTAAAAAAACTCTCAGCTTTTTTTTGTGCGAGGTCCAAATTTAATTCAAAAATGCATGTGCAAAACATCGTGAAAAGAACTTTGAAAAAATTTTTCCCAAAAAATAGAAAAGCCTTTTTCCCCCTTTATTAAAAAAAATTTTGGGAAGAATTACAAGAAAAGGGTCCAGTCGGGGGATACAAAAAAACATGGGCCCAAAAGTGAAAGCATGCTTTTGGAAAAGGCCCAGCAATTTCCCCCCTGGGGGCCATGTATCAAAAAATTTTTGGGTGCACTCGGGCCCCTTTTTGGGAAAACCGGGGAAATTTTGGTAAAAATAAAGTCCCAAAGAAAACTTACAAGAAAAAATTTTGGGCACCTTATGGAGAAATTTCCCGTCATTTTTTTAAAGGGGGTGGTTTAGACCCCCTCTATCATTTCCCGGCCCCTGCAATCTAAAAAAAAAATGGGTTTTGGTTCCCATGTTTGTTTTATTTTCCCGCTTTTCCCTTACCTTTATTTCTGAGGCCCAAAAAACGAGGAAATTTCAATTGGGCCTTTTTAAAGCCCGGGTTCATTTTTGGGGTGGTTTTAAAAAAGCTCAAATTTCCCTTTCCCCATTCTCCCCGCAACCCCCAAAATTTAATGGGAGTTTTGGGGGCCCCTTTTGGGGGTGTTTTGTACAATTTTGGATTTTGGGGGTTTTTTTTTGCCGATTTGGGGCCGGCCTTTAATTATTTAGGATAGTGCCCCAAAATCTTTGGTTCCCCCTGAAAATTTTCCCCAATTTAATTTTTTACATTTAAACCTTTTTTCCGAAAACCCTAAATTTTGGGGGAAATGTAAATATTTTTCTTTCCGATTTGGCGGCTTTAAGGAAAAAACCCATACCTCAAGACCTATCCCCGTTGCTCCCGGATTTATCTTAAATAGAAAACCCGGGGTTTTTTAAGAAGGAAAAGGCCCAAAAAACCTTCAAAGGGTCGACATTGCTTTTTGGGGTTAACCTTTTTTTTGGGAAACCCCCTTTTTTTCACCCCACCCCAAAGACAGACTTCCCCGTTGGACCTCCAAAAGGGTTACCCATTTAATTTACTAAATTTCCCTTTTTTTTCCCAAAATTTATCTGCCCGGGGCTTGCTTTTGTTGCCAAAGGGGCCGGGAAAATCTTAAAAACCCCCATGAATTGGGAAACACGACCCTTTTTTATTGGGGTTCTTTTGGGCCCACATTACGGGGATTATCTTTCCTTTTTCCAACATTTACAAATTTTTAATAGACCCGGTAGACTATGTCCACTCTGAACTTGGCCTGGCAAGATGCAGACATAGGGATGCTACCCTGATGGCCCCACCTGATTTTAAAAGCGCTAGCAGATGCCCATAAATTTCTACCTTCAAGCTGATACCTGGAGATGTTCCTAAAGACAGCCCACAATGCATGCCTTACACCTATTTGTAGCTATCACATGAGAAGATTGGTCACCGACCATTGTTTCGGATGTGCCGAGGCAGGAGCGAACCTCTACCATTGTTTATGGGAATGTCAGGCAATTCAAGCTTGCTGGGATCAGGTAACACAGTTTATGCGATCATTCTCTCCAAAGGCCTCTTGGACACTGTTTGGTATTCTAGATAAGGAGACACATAATCATACCAGAAGAAAGGTGCGCATATTACATATAGTCAGGGCAGCTGCTCGCAAGTGGAGGTCTTGTTACAGCACACAGGCCAAACATTTGATCTGTTCGATGAGAAGCTTTGATTCCTGATGCACATGGGCTGGATTGAAGCGACCCTAAATAAAGAGGATTGGTTTTACAATTTTTTAAAAATTCAGAGAAAACCTTCAATGTCTTTGATTAACTAAGGTTAATAATTTGTCTTGTAGCAATGGCTTGTTTATATAATTTATAAAGTTTATTGACAAAATGTAATGTTGACATTTAATCACAATAAAAACAATTAAAAAAAAGTTTGGCAATAGTTTTTTATAAGCTTTTTTGGTAAGAGTACTGTTATGCAAAACAGATAGTATATCTTTATTAGACAATACAATATAATCATAATTTAAGCAACACTTTTTCATTATTATTAATTTATTATAACAATCTCCTCATTATTAATCACTTTTCTATTGGTTAGTCCATTAGCAATAAAAACACACTTATAATTATTCTTAAGTTCTGGTTAGTATGCATGACATAAACATTTGAAATATCTAAAGGTCAGTGGTTCTACTGCGCATGACAGAATGCTTATCTACAGTATAACCTTCTACATACAGTAGATTTCTAACTTCTACTGCTAAATGTCCAAAACTCTGCATTTAGGATATGGCCTTGTAAAACTAACAAAAAGTAGGAATGGTGACTGTAATGAAGATACAAACTGTGAGAATATATATATATTTTTTTTTTATAATAAGAAAGCAAGGGCACAGAAGAATAGACATGGAAAAAAAGATTGGGGGGGAGGTAGTTAGCTACAGAAAATGAATTGTTAATTCAAATTGATGTACTGTTCATTGAAAAAACTGTGTCATGAGTAGTGCCGCAGCCCGCAGTTCGGGCTGCGGGCGTACTCGTCCCCCTATGCCCTCGGCAAGCGGTGCCACGGTACGTGTCCGCTCCCTCGGGCGCACTCACTCCACTAACCTTGAACCTTCGCTACCTGCCCCCACCTGCTGGCCTGACTCTGACTACGATTCAGTCTCTCGATTCTGTACCGGGTTGCACCTCGGCCACCTCCGCAAGCAAGTCACATCAGGGGTAGCGACCTGGCTCTGGTGAAAATCGGGACCCACTTAGACTCCGCTCCCTGGTGTGGCCTGTACTACCGCTTGCGGCGGTCCAGTGGATCCACTACCCCGGCCCGTTACAGTTGGATTCGGCCATGGATCCCGCCAAGGTGCCGTTGCCTAATGTGGAAGACCTGACATCCATCGTTGCCCAGCAATCTCAACAGCTGGCACAACAGGCGCAACAGTTGGACCAGCTGACGGCCATGATGCAGCAGCTTATCGCCTCTCAGCGACAACCTCCGCCACCTCCTCCGGCTGTTCCAGTTCCTGCTGTCTCTACTGCCCCTGTGGGACCCAAGCTCTGGCTGTCACTCCCCTCGAAGTTCAATGGAAATCCGAAGTTCTGCAGGGGATTTATTACTCAGTGCACCATGCACGTGGAACTGATGGCCGATCAGTTTCCATCCGAACAGTCAAAGGTGGCGTTCATGCTCAGTCTACTCTTGGGAAAGGCTCTGGATTGGGCTATACCCCTCTGGGAAAGGGGTGATCCGGTGATGCGCGACCTGCAAGCCTTCCTCAAGGGGTTCTACTGTGTCTTCGAGGAACCTACACGGGCTTCTTCAGTTGAGACCGCACTCCTGAGCGTGCACCAAGGGGATTCCTCGGTGGGCGATTATGCCATTAGGTTCCACACCCTGGCCTCGGAGCTAACTTGGAATGAGGCTGCCATGTGCGCGACCTTCAAGAAGGGCCTCTCCTGCAGGGTCAAGGATGCCCTGGCAGCAAGGTATCTCCTGGCGTTTCTGAGTGAGTTGATCCATCTGGTCATGCGTATTGATGTGTGCTTCGCCGAAAGGCAGGAAGAGCTCCGTCAGGAACGTGACTCCATTAGACCTTGCCGGCTCCCTCGCTTGGCACCGGTGTTCCAGAAGCCTCCTCTGCCACTTCCCCAGCACTCCAGCGAGGAGCCCATGCAAGTGGACCGTGCCCATCTTTCGGAACAGGAGCTTTCCCGCTGGAGAGTGGAGAATCTGTGCCTGTATGCGTCAGTTCGGAGCACTTTTGGCAGGACTGTCTGCTTCGTCCGCGGCCGGGAAATACGAGCACCTAGGCTTCGTGGGAGAGGCATCCCTAGGTGTGTGTAGTCCCTCTCCACGTCTGACCATTCTGGTGCAGATCACGTCTAGCTCCGGAACGCAAGTTCAACTGCCTGCCTTCCTGGATTCCGGTTCGTCTGGGAATTTCATTGATGCCGCGCTGGTGTCGAAACTTCGCCTCCCAGTGGTTCGCCTTGAGAAGCCCCTGCTCATTTCCTTTGTGATTGGAGAGGTCCTGCACAATGCCATCCGCTGCCACACTGACCTGATTCGATGCACGTAGGGGCACTCCATTGTGAGAAGATCATCTATGTGCTGCCCCGCTCCTCGTAAGCGATCCTGTGGGGTTTAATGTGGCTGCAGTGTCATTCTCCTATATTGGACTGGAAAACGGGTGAAGTCACTTGTTGGGGACAAGACTGCACCCTCACCCGGTGCGCACCTCGTCACCCTCAGCGTCCTCTAAACTGCCAGGTTTGCCTGCTGAGTACCAGGACTTTGCCGACTTCTTTTTTCGAAAAACAGGGAGACCCTGATGCCTCACCGTCCCTACGACTGCCCTATAGACCTGTTGCCCGGCATGAGCCCTCCTCAGGGCAGGGTCTACCCATTGTCAGTACCTGAAACCAAGGCCACGACGGACTATATACAGGAAAATCTCAAGAAGGGCTTCATCCGTAAGTCCTCTTCTCCAGCTGGAGCAGGCTTCTTCTTCGTGGAGAAAAAGGATGGCTCGCTACGTCCCTGTATAGACTACCTCGGCCTTAATAAGATTACGGTGAAGAACCGCTACCCGCTGCCTCTGATCACCGAACTATTCGATCGCCTACGTGGGGCCAAGATTTTCTCCAAGTTGGATCTGCGAGGGGCCTATAACCTCATCCACATCCGGGAGGGCGACGAGTGGAAAACGGAGTTGAACACCCGAGATGGGCATTTTGAATATTTAGTTATGCCTTTTGGTCTCTGCAATGCTCCTGCCGTGTTCCAGGGCTTCGTTAACAAGATTTTTCGTGATCTCTTATACTCCTGCGTCATTGTGTATCTGGATGACATTTTGGTCTTTTCACCGGATGGCAAGTCCCACCGTCTCCATGTGCGCCAGGTCCTTAGTCGGCTCAGAGAAAATCTTCTCTATGCCAAGTTGGAGAAGTGTCAGTTCCATCAAACCAGTCTGCCCTTCTTTGGTTACATTATCTCTGCCAAGGGACTTCAAATGGACCCGGCGAAATTGTCTGCCGTCCTGAAGTGCCTCGTCCAGTTGGCCTTCGAGATATCCAGTGCTTCCTGGGGTTCGTCAATTACTACCGCCAGTTCATTCCGCATTTTTCTACTCTGGTGGCCCCTTTAGTGGCCCTTACAAAGAAGACTGGCAATCCGAAGCAATGGCCATAGGCGGCCGAAGATGTGTTCACCCGGCTCAAGGCGTCATTTGCCTCTGCCCCCATCTTGTTGCCCCCGGACATCGAGAAACCTTTCTTCCTGGAGGTCAAAGCATCTTCGGTGGGAGCAGGGGCAGTGCTTTCTCAGCGGGACCCCAAGGGCAAGATGGTCACTTGTGGGTTTTTCTCGAAAACCTTCTCCCCTGCCGAGAAGAACTACACCATTGGAGACCGCGAGTTGCTGGCTATTAAGTTAGCCCTTGAAGAATGGCGTCATCTGTTGGAAGGGGCTCGCCATCCGATTGCTATCTATTCGGATCATAAGAACCTGGCGTACCTTCAGATGGCCCAGCGTTTTAACTCCAGACAGGCCCACTGGTCCCTCTTCTTTTCGTGGTTCGATTTCGTGAAGGGCATAATTGGATGGTGTACACCCCAACAGTAGAGTCACCTTGATGCAGGTTCAGCAGAGCAGTTTTGGCAGAAGAGGCTCATGCAGGTTTCGTAAAGGCACTGCATAACTTGGCCAGGAATGTAGAAAGATTAGCCATTACCGGGACGTCCCTATCCCAAAGGGTGTGGCCTATGCCAGGGCTTTTCCGGAGAGGAGGCTTACCATGAACACCACTATGGACAATTCAGTAGGGAACTGGTTTGCCATAAGTTCCACGTGCATAGTGCACTGTGTGATGAACCCGCTGCAGGCTGTAGGGTTCCCATTGAATTTGGTCTGCATGGATAGTCACAGTTTTGGACCAACGGACATCACTGGAGCCACAGATGCTGACATAGTTGCAGATGGAAGTTACTACTGATGCTGCATCATGGCAGCCAGCTGTTGTACCTTTTGAGTCTGCTGGGTGATCTGATGTGACTGCAGGGCAACCACACTGGAGACCTCTTGGATGTCCAGTACCTTGTTGGGATCCATGGCTGGATCTTGCTGTAACCACTGGAGATAGAGGATCCACTGAGCCACTGCAAGCGATGATGTAAGCCATACCAGGGAGCGGAGTCTAAGGGGCCATTGGTTTCACCTGAGCCCGCCACAAAGCAAGATCCCCCAGGTCACTACCCTTGTTGCGACTTGCCTGCGGTGTATGCTGAGGTGTTGTATAGTACAGAATTGTAAAGACAGGCCAGAAGGTCAGGGCAGGTAGCAGGAAATGTAGTCATGGGACAGAGGCACGAAGGTCTGATACAGGGTAAAGCAATAACACAAGGAAGGATTTTTCAACAGACTAAGGGCACTGAAGATTTGGCAGGAATCTCAGGAGAATTCTGGGTAATATAGGGTCAGTGTCCGGAAATTACCCATCACTGGTGCGCAGGCCATTTAAATTTTACAGAGCTGGTGCATGCCCTAGGGAGCGTGGAAATGCGCATCAGCTGGCATAGACAGCGCAGAGAGCAAGGAGATATGAGTACCCAGTGCTGGGACCCGAATTGAGAGTGTGCCCACTCCCCGACATGTGGGTTGCATTGCCACTCACAGAGGGAACCGAAGAAGGAACGAAGGTATGGGTGTAGGTTGCAGGGGCACCCATGACAACAGTGTCCACATTACTTCCAAAAATTGAATCATCTTATGAAAGCCAAATAGCCTCTTTATTTCAAAAATCCATTCTGATATATCTACAAATCAACCCTACAGATAAGACAACCAAAAAAATAAAGAGAGAAATAATCACTAAATAACAGGGATATTAACAAAATATATAACTATTACTTATTTTTGCACACCAAACACAAGTTTTGCACTATAGTACATTATATACTTCTTTAATTTGAATTGATTGCACATTTCTGCATTTGCTAATTTATTTTTTCAAGTTATTCTTTAATTATGCTTTTTTCATTATGTCTCTGTGGGTTGCTATTTTGTTTGATGTTTGTATCTGTGTGCATGTGCTGATTACTGCCGCCACATACAATGTGTTTCTAGTCTTTGGGAGATACGTCAGTGGGGCAATGGATGTCGTAGGCATCATGTCATCACATGTGTTCCTCAAGGCAACTTTATGGCTGGTGGGTAAAATTTTTGCTTCTTCCTTCCAAGTTGGCCTCAGAGAAAAGGTATATGGCTGCACTTGCATAGATTTTCCCATTATTTTGGGAGATCTGAATATAGTGATGGAAGTGTGTTCAGGTCTATTTGAAACACCCTTAAAAATAAATGGGGAGAACTGTGCAGGTGTTCTCATCTACTCAATCACTGAGGCCAGTTTGTAGCGAGTCTCAGACGTAAACTCATGAAATTGGACAACTCTTTTAACCATGTAGTTTTTAAAAATGTTTTTCTTTTTTTATGCTCCCATGTTCTCCTGTGCTCCGGCTTTGCAACTCTGCAGTGTAGGAAAGCACAAAGAGCAGTAAATCCTAGAAGCTACAGGACTAAAACAGTGCTGCCAGAAAACAATTAAAGAGGCATATCTGCCTGTAGTAATAATTTTTTAATATGAGGTTTATATAGATTCATGGGTATTTGACACCCCAAAGCCATGTTCTCTCAGAGCCCAGGCTCTCCCCACCAGTTTCTGAATCATTTTACTGCCTAGCTTCTTCACTTCCCCTCGACTAAAGTATCCACTCTTATCATGGGTGATTTCAACATCCCCACTGATGACTCTATGTCTCCTTCTGCCTCTGTTTCTTTCACTAACATTTTCCCTTGGCCTCTTGCAATTTACATATTACCCTACCCACAAGAATGGAAAGTATCTTGGTCTAGTTTTCTGTTGTCACTGCTCAATTTCTAACTTCACTAATTCTTCTTTGATTACAACCTTATCTCCTTCACTATCAATAAGTCTCAGGCTTCTATGGATACACCTGTCCATCATACATTTAGAAATATCTGCTCAACACTCAGGAATTCACACACATCCTACAGTCCTCACTGTCCCCAATCTCCTACATTTCCTGTCCTGACCTGGCTGTAAAGCAGTACAATGAAACTTTCTCAACTACACTGGACATATTGGCACCCCTTACACACTGCACCACCAGAGTCAGACACCAGCAACCTTGGCACACGCCTCACACTCCCTTTCTTCAGCAATGTTCCAGGTGTGCTAAACTTCTGTGAAGAAAGCCGAAACTACCTGCAGACCTTCCTCCACTACAAATTCATGCTCAGGACTTACCACACTGCCCTTCACTGCGCCAAACAAGAATATTTCACCTCCCTCATCTCAACATTACACTACAACCCAAAAAGTCTGTTTGACACTTTCCACTCCCTCTACAGGCCTAAAGTTAACCTCTGTGCTGAAGACCTGGCCACTGACTTCAACGACAAAATTGACAGTATCTGACAAAACATCTTATCTCAAACACATAGTAACACCCATCCTGTCCTTCCCCACAGGTCCTCTAGTCGGCTCTCAGCTCCTGACCTGACAACAGAGAAAGAAGTTTTCAGGCTTCTTTTGTCTGTTCGCCCCACCACCTGCTCCAGTGACCCCACCTCATCCAGTCTATTTCTCCGGCTGTCCTCTTTCACCTTACTGCAATCTGTAATCTTTCTCTCTCCCCCGGGATCTTTCCATATTCATTAAAACATGCCGTCATAACCCTTTTACTAAAAAGTCGATTCGGCCGATACGCCGAATTTTTCCCCAAAATTCTGTGAGGTCTGAGCCAGTTTAAAAGGTTTTCCCGGAAACCGCCCCAGCAGCTGATTGGTGCGGCGTCCGGGCCCTCTGATTGGCCTGACCGACACACCCCTTGTTGGGAGAGGCTGCAGAGCTGTCACTCCTGAGCTTCAAAGCAGCACCTCTCCCAGGGCGTGGGTCCAGAGCAGAGGGTTTAACGCCTTACCGGCCGTTGCCGCATAAAAACAGAAGGCTGCCTGCCTGGACATATGACAGTAATGTATTGTATATACAGAAAGTCATACAAAAAGCTGTAAGACAATGTTCTGTGGATGATACCTCTATATAATAGTCGTACAGTGACCACATAATACCGCTATACAAGGAGCACATATCTCTGTACTGTTACTGACCACACCAAGACTAATATTATCAATGATTCCGCTATACAGAGATCAAATAATTCTGCCACACCATGACAACATCACCACCACACAGTGACTGAATAATACCTCCAAACCATGACCACAATTCACCACCACACAGTGACTGAATAATACCTCCACACCATGACCACAAATCACCACCACATAGTGACTGAATAATTCCTCCACACCATGACTACATATCACCACCACATAGTGACTGAATAATACCGCAAGATCATGACCACATATCACTACGACATAGTGACTGAATAATACCGCTACACCACATATCACCCCCACATAGTGACTGAATAATACCACAATACCATGACCACATATCACCACCACATCGTGACTGAATAATACCACCTGAAATAAGTGGTTATTATTATCAATATTCTGCCTATCCTATCCTGTGCTAGCTATAAATGATGAGGAGTCAAAGCTTTAAAAGACAAGTTGGTTTACTCAAAAGAATAAAATAAAAGGTAACAAAATAACAGAATAAATGACACAACCTTCTTCAATGTCCTTGCAATGGGAAATAATACAAGCATTAAAACATAAAACTATCTAATTTAGCATTATCATGATATCATAACCTAATCTCTAATCTAACTAACCCTATAACCTGGCCTCATATTTATGTGAACTGAAGTCACATCCATCCTGTCACGTCCACAGCTCCACCCCTTACCCCGATATCCTCCGGCCTTCTTCTTAGTTATTCGTCCAATCATCTTCCTGTAATATGATATCTGATATCCGCTATGGTTGTAAAAACCATCACTTCCTGATGATGGCGTTGTTGCACTTTCTGAAAAGATATCAGTCAGTAGTCACAATAGCCACTGGCCTCCTGGTGGTGGCGCTGTTGTCCTCCTGAAGATCCTACATGCCTCATTCAGGAAATAGCTCACCGATGTTAATTGATATACATTCCGAGAGATGCTTTGATCTTCATTAACAAGAAATAGCATAGAGATGTTAATTAATATACATTCCGAGAGATGCTTTGATCGTTGCCACCAGGATACAATCCAGTGATGTTTTATGGCTTTGGGAAGCTGCGTCACTTTGATTATGAATGGTCATTGGTCATTTACACCCAGTCTCTTTGTTAGCACCTGTTCAGACCATCTGTTCCCAGCAGAATTAGCTCAACCAGTTCCTGTAGCCTAAAGTCCTTCTGAGAGACTATAGATTGATATTCAAAATAATCCAACATAATGACCGTTTGTGTCTGAAGGACACATTATTGACGAAAATCCGCGCTTGCATAATCTTCTCCAGTTCTTCTTGAGTAAGAGGGGAACCCAGCCATACGCTTTTCACCAACATTCATCCATCTACATAACATTTTACTAGGACATTGAAGTAGGCATTGAAATACAAATTACAAATGTACAAAATCATTAAAATAATCACATAACAAAATCATTGATTAAAATAATCACATAGCAATATTCCCACCAGAATTAGCTCAGCCAGTTCCTGTAGCCTTAATTCCTTCTGAGAGACTATAGATTGATATTCAAAATAATCCAACACCACCACACAATGACCACATGTCATCACCACATAGTGACTGAATAATACCACAACACCATGACCACATGCCGCCATCATATAGTGACTGAATAATACAATGCCATGATCACATATCACCAGCCCATAGTGACTGAAGAATACCACAACACCATGACCACATATCACCACCACATAGTGACTGAATAATACCACAACACCATGACCACATGTCACCATCACATAGTGACTGAATAATACTGCCATGATCACATATCACCACCACATAGTGACTGAATAAAACCACAACACCATGACCACATATCACCATCACATAGTGACTGAATAATACAATGCCATGATCACATAGTGACTGAATAATACCACAACACCATGACCACATGTCACCACCACATAGTGACTGAATAATATAGCCATACTGGTCCTGAATATAAACCACTACAGTACTACCAATATTCCTGACATACAGTGAACATATGGGGGTAGATACCAGTTGAACACAGGCTCTACAGACATATAAGTGATTACAGTAAATCATATTTAGTGACTCACAGGTGACGACTTCTCTGTTGGGAGTCGTTCCCTTTCTCCATTCCTTCCAGGCCGCCATGACCACTTCTCCCGTCCTCGTCCTGCAGAATTAACCACACAAACATCTTAGACTCTGTAATTTTCCAGCACCTTCCTACCAATTCCCACCTCTGTGCATAGTCATGGGGTGATAGGTGGAGTAGGGGGGAGTATGGGGCAATAGGCAGTGGTGAGGGGGTCACAGAGTGTTAGGTGAGGGTTGTTTTCTGTGTTGGCACTAGGCCACAGGGGTGAGAGAGGAGGTAAAGGCCACAGCTTACAAACATAATCTCTTGTAAGGGAGATAGAAGACCAACCCCCCCGGAGATTGTGATGCGGCTCTGGCCTGTTCTCCATCCCCTGCACCGCCAGATGATCAGCCACAGCCGTGACCTTCAGGGGTGCAGGGGATGGATTTTAATATTATTGGATTTATTAGACTACATCGGACCAGCGTAGCATCTATTTCTAACATGGTCAGCGATTGCCGGTGTCAGGGAGAGTTTATTTAAAGAAAGTGCTTTTTTATTTTGTTTTTGTGTTTTTTTTTTTTCTCCATATTATTCCAGTGATAGTAATGGAGGTGTTTTTCAGATGCCTCCATTACTAACACTCGGGCTTGGTGTCAAACAGTGGCAGTTTTTGTCACCCCAAGGCCGACACTAACCCCGTGTCACTATTACCCCAATACCCAATGCACCAGGGTACCAGGAAGAACTGGGTAACCATCAGAAGCGGACACTCTAATGTGAGGGTCTGCTTCTGGGGCGACTACAGGCTGGTATTTTTAGAATGGAAAGAGACCAACATCGATGGACCTTCTCATTCCGATAGTATCAGGCTGCAGCTGTCCGTTTTACCATGGCTGGTTATGGAAAATGGGGAGATCCCACGTATTTTTTTTCAAAAATAATTTATTTATTGAGAAACCTAAAGTGGACACCTCCTGTAATCATTACAGTGGATACCCAGGTTTAGATTCTCACAAAACAAATACGTTTTCTGAAAAAAAAACGTGTTGTCCCCTCTATTTCCCATAACCAGCCACGGTAAAACCGACAGCGGCAGCCTGATACTATCAGATTGGAAAGAACCATCAATGCTGGTCGCTTCCCATTCTAAAAATACCAGCCTGCACCTGCTCCAGAGCTGGACCCTCAGATTAGAGGGTCCACTTCTGATGGTTACCGGCTCTTCCCAGTATCCATGGTGCATTGAATACTGGGATAATAGTGACACGGGGTTAGTGTCAGTCTTGGGGTGACAAAAAACACCACTGACTGACACCAAGCCCGAGCAATAGTAATGGAGAGGCGTCCTCTAGATACCGCCACTACTATCACTGGAATAAAATGAAAAAAAAACCACAGAAACAGAAAAAACTATTTATTTAAATAAACACTCCCCGACACCCGCCCTCGTTAACCATTTTATTAAAGAAATAGACGCAACGTTGTCCGATGTAGTCCACCGAATCCGTCGTAGTCTAAAAGGAAAACCTGTAAAAAAAACAACTCTACAAATGGGACATCACCCAGCATTCCCGGACGCATGCTGTGGGGATGTCACCCAGCTTTCCGGAATGCAGAATAACCTATTCACTGCTTGAGAAATCTGGGTGACATCCTCGCAGCAGGCATCCAGGAAAGCTGGGTGCCCGCTGTGGAGAATGAGTGTCACGCAGCTTTCTGGGATGCTAAATAGCCTATTCAGTGCCTTAAAAAGCTAAGTGACATCCCCAAAGCAGGTGTCCGGAAAGCTGAGTGGCACCCATCCCCTACAGCAGGCACTTAGCTTTCCTGGATGCCTGGTGTAGAGAGATGTCACCCAGCTTTCCCACATACTGGATATGCAGCTGGGAAAGAAGGTGACATGGTTCACAGCAGGAGCCCAGGAAAGCTCAGGGCCTGCTGTGGGGGATGCGTGCCACTCAGCTGGTTTGGTTGCTGGATAACCCATCCAGCATGTGGGAAAGCTGAGTAGGCCTTGGGGAAGGGAGGGAAACAGTGTAAAGGGGTCAGAGAGGGGAGGAGGGGTGTGTGGGAAAGAGGTCAGGGAGAGAGAGTGGGGTTGAGTAGGGAAGGGAGGTTCAGGAAGGGTCAAGTGGAGGTCTGGGCGCTGAGAGGGGACAGGGAGGGATGTAGAGGGGCTGAGTTGGGGGACAAAGAGGAAGTTAAGGCAGAGTTGGGGGCCAGGGGAGGGAGGGGAGGTAGAGTTGGGGGTGCAGGGAGGGAGGGGGCGGAGTTTAGGGCTGCAGGGAGGGGGGCCGAGTTGGGGGTGCAGGGAAGGGGTGGCTAAGTTGGGGGTGCAGGGAAGGGGGGGCAATTTGAGGGTGCAGGAGTGGGGCAGATTTTTTAGGGGGCCAGAGGGATGGCGAGTTGGGAGTGCAGGGAGGGAGGGCCGAGTTGGGGGACAGGGAGGGAGTGATAGTTGGGGGTGCAGAAAGGAGGGGCCGAGTTGGGGATGCAGGGAGGGGGGCCCGTGTTGGGGGACTGGGAAGGGGCCCCAGTTTGGGGTGCAGGAAGGGGGGGCCGAGTTGGGAGTGCAGGGGGGGCTGAGTTGGGGGACAGAGAGGGAGGGAGTGATACTTACCTCTCTGCTGCTGTCCTCCTCCTGCTGCTGCTACCTACGCCTGTGAGGAAGAGAGGTTCCCTGATAGGCGTCCAGTGACTGCGGACACTGTTTGCGCGTCCCGTGGATGCACAAACAGTGAACTGCACAGCGCAGTCCTGGGGATTCAGGCACATGCCCTGGATACCTGGGACATCCCCGAAAAATTGGCATTCCTCCCGGCCGTCCCGGGTCAAAGGTTCCAAATCAGGATTGTCCCGCCCAAATCGGGACGGTTGGAAGGTATGTATGACACACACACTGTGTAGTTGAAAGGTATTTCACCCCAGTAAATATAAAATCGTAAGTATTTGGCACAGAGTGCAATCTAGTGCTGCTGCAGAGAGATCCGTGTAAGAGACACAGTGGCAAGTGTCAGAATATAAAATGGCTGGCCAATTTATAGGGCTGTGACATCACAGAAGCTGGCTGGCTGCTGAATGGCTGCATGTCTGCATGTCATGGCATTGTGGACATTCTTTACCATGAATCACCAGGAAATTTGGCTTCATTTAGAATCAAATTTTTCCTGAAATTCAAAATTAATTCCACTTCGTTAGAATCGTTTCGCTCATCCTTAACTAAAAAAGCCTACTCTGGACCCATCCTGCACTGCTAATTACCGATCAGTCTCTAGCCTGCCCTTCATCTCTAAACTCCTAGAGTGCTTGGTCTACTCTTGTCTAATCCACTATCTCTCTACTAACTCTCTTCTTGATCCTCTACAATCAGGTTTCCGCACACTATACTCCACAGAAACGGTTCTAGCTGAAGTGTCAAATGATCTCCTCACAGCTACATCTCAGGGCAACTACTCATTGCTACTCCTTCTGGATCTCTCTACAGCATTTGACAATGTTGATCACCATCTTCCCCTCAGCATGCTCAGCACCATTGGCCTCCAGGACTCCGCTCTCTCTTGGTTCTCATCCTACCTCTCTACCCGCTCCTTCGGTGTCTCATTTGCAGGTTCTACTTCTTCTCCTCTTCCTCTTGCTGCTGGGGTTCTACAGAGATTGGTTCTTGGTCCTCTTCTTTTTTCAATCTACACAGCCCCCATTGGACAAACCATCAGCAGATTTGGATTCCAGTACCATCTCTATGTTGATGACGCTTAATTATACACGTCTTCCTATTACATCACTCCTGCCCTGCTACAAAACACCAGTGACTATCTGTCTGCTGTCTCTGACATCATGTCCTCCCTCTATCTTAAACTAAACCTAACTAAAACTAAACTTCTAGTCATCCCACCATCTACTAACCGACTCCACCTTGCTATTTCTGTTTCAGTGTGTGGTACCACCATTACTCCTAGACAGCAGGCCTGCTGTCTTGGGGTTATAATAGATGCCAATTTCCCTATATCCATTCCCTTGCCTGCTCCTGTCACCTGCACCTCAAGAACATCACCAGAATCCATCCTTTTCTCACTGTGGAAACAACTCACACTCTCATAGTTGCTCTGATTCTTTCTTGTCTTGACTGTTGTAACTCCCTGCTTATCGATCTCCCTCTCTGCAAACTCTCCCCTCTCCAATCTTTTCTGAATGGAGCAGTAAGGCTCATCTTTCTTTGCAGCCATTATACTGATGCCTTTACCCTGTGTCAGTCAATACACTGGTTACCCATTCTGTTCAGAATACAACATTAACTGATCACTCTCATCCATAAGGCTCTCCACAGTGCGGCACCAACCTACATCTCCTCTCTCATCTCTGTCTACCACCCTACTCGCTTTCTCTGCTCTGCTGATGACATGAGATTGCATGTCTCGGTCAGCCAAACCTTCCATGCCCGTCTCCAAGATTTCACATGTACTGCACCGGTTCTCTGGAACATGCTACCATGGTCGATCAGGCACATGTGTGATCCTCATAATTTTAATAGGACCCTGAGAATATATCTTCTCAATCTGGCCTACCACAATCCCTAATTGCTAACCCCCTACTCTCTAGCGCACACATTAGTGTCATTCCCAGCACTTCGGCACTTATCTGTATATAGATGTACTGTCTGGGTGGCAGGTTCATCCAATTTTTATGTAAGCCAACACATATTTATGTAATACGGCTGGACCATTGTAAACTTAGCACTTCTTACCCTTCGTTTCACCAATACACCCTAATCGATCGTAAGCTCTTGTGAGCAGGGCCCTCACACTTTGTGTCTCATCTGCAAATAGCTTTTCACTGTTGAAGTATGTTTTTTCTCTGGGCTTATACCCTCCAAATTGTAACGTGCTACGGAATATGTTGGCGCTATATAAATAAAGATTATTATTTATTGTGCCACGGAGGAAGATTCTTTATATAGTACAATGATATATGATTGATCTCTATAATATATTTACTATTTGTTAATTTAAATCTTTTACTTTATATTTTCTTTACTTTAACTGGTGAAAAGAGTGCAAACATGATGGCCACCCAATAACTCCCACTCTAATTAACGATAAGACTTTAAGAAGTCTTCATAACAAGCCCTTAAGGACTCTAACAACTGTGTTTCAATTGCCTTCTCTATAGGGAAAACAGGGAAATAAGCAATAAATATTAAATTCACAAGGAGTCAACAGTACATGTGATGTGGAAACTTGGAACAACATGTGTATTGAATTCAATTATTTGTCTTCCTTCTTCATGGTTCTTTTTCTTTTATATTATCTTATGGCTCATTTATCTTTTCAGTTTTGATATGAAGTTAGATTCTTCAGATGGCTCCTTATAACCAGACCTGGTTTAGTCTCATTGGCTTTAGGGTCACTTCGACTCTACATTTATATGTTTTTACACTTCTACTTCTTATTTATATATTCTCCCTTTTGTGTAATATAAAGTCTATAATAATCATAACTTTACATCAGCATCTTCAATCTCCACTGTACTTTTTTCTAAGAAATTTGGCAATATTAGACATGTGTCTGTCCTCTTGTACAGTTCCCACATTGCTAGTCATCTATGTGAGTGGTGATGAATCCATATCATTTAGTGGCTGCATACTTCAGCTATATTTTTATCTCTCCGTTGGGAGCACAGTATTTTATACTGTGGCACTTCTGTCACTTGACCGGTACATTGCAATCTGTCATCCCCTACGATATAACACTCTCCTATCCATCCAGTTATGCAAGAAACTTGTTACTGGTGTATGGATAGTGGGGTTTTCACAGCTTACCCCAGTGTTGTTTCTTATTTCCCAGCTAGATTGGTGCAGTCATAATGTTATCATTGACCACTTCTTCTGTGATGGTTCTACATTATTACATTTATCTTGCTCGAACACTGATATGGTTGAGAATATATTTTCATGCTTTGCATCTATCACTATTTTGAGTTCATTTTTTACCACATTTTCTTCATACTGTTTTATTATTTCATCTGTCTTTCGAATCTCATCATCTACTGGGAGAAAGAAAATGTTTTCCACTTGTTCTTCACACTTCATTGTTGTATCAATTGCTTATGGATGCTGTATCTTCATTTATGTTCGCCCAGCAGGAAACTTCTCTACCAGTTGCGAAAAAACTGTTGCAATCTTAAACAGTATTTTAGCTCCGCTTTTACATCCATTAATCTACACCCTGAGAAACCAAGCAGTCATACATGGTATAAAACATATGTTAAAGTCATTTAGATATGGCAGATACAAATAAACATGTGATGTTTTCTTGATTGATTTTATACCTATGAGCGAAATAAATTATTTAGTAATCAGACATATTTTTTCCATTTAAATTTACTCTACAGCTAATACAGAGTGCATAGACATGGTATATTGGTTGCAGGAAAGTATAACTGTACTCATGTCTACATTACAAAGTGTATGTCACTGCGCTAAGAAGATATGCCATGAATATCTTTTTCTTTTCTTAAAAATGATCCTTAAGGCAGTGTTTGAGTGTTCCATTTTAGATGAGGTCACAGACATCGACTGATATAGAGATCTTCACAGTTTGTTTAGGCTCAAAAACTGGCATAGCAAACATAATGGCTGCGTCATTCTTTACAATGTTTTATTTAATTAAGCTTATTATGGAAAAAAACAATCTTAACACACTTTATTGAATTGACAGGTGGTTTACATTATGTGTTTTAACATTATTGATTAATGTCTGAAATTTCTGGAGAAGTTGCTCCAAATGGACGCCATGATGGGAAACTATGGCTGAAAGATGCTGGATATCTGGCAGGGTCACATCGGCGGTATCCGTCATCAGATCGTGCTATAACGACCAGTGGTGTCAGTATGCACAGACCCGTTAATCACCGGGTATTGTTGGATCCTCTGGGCCTCCCTGAGCGTAGATGGTGTAGTAGCAAACCACGCCAAGCAGCAGGGTCTAAGGGAAATCCCAGTCTTCACCAGAGCCCACCGCAAAGCCGGAAAGAACCCTAAGATCACCAGCCGAGGGATGGACAAAGGACACCAGGAATAGGCAGAAGTAACAGGTCCCAGGCAGGTGTTGGCATAGATGGGTGACAGAGTCCCAGGTAGGTAATTGTCAGGTACAAGGGCAGATTAACAGCAGCAAACAAAGGTAATAGACACTTGCAACAGCAGGAAATGATAGTAGTGTAATGTACTGTATAGCACAGGGTTAACTCAGGTAATCAGGTATAGCAGCAGCAATACAGCAGCCAGGTGTCAGGATCCTATGAACAACATCAACAAACTGACACTGAGGCAGGGGCAGGAAGTTCCTTATAACACAAGGAATTACAGGCCATTGGCCGGGTAATTGGGACACTGTCCCTTTAAATTACTGGGGACTGACGAACGCGCCCTCAGGGGTGCTGTGCACGCAGAGGAAGCCACAGAGGCCAGATGCACAAAAGAATTGCAAGCAGCAGCAGGAGCGAGGACAGGTGACTATAACCCAGCAGCGGCTGCCACTGAGGGCAACGGCACTGGTACAGGGGAAACAGCAGAGGCACGGGCAAGTCGGTGGCCTGAGACAGGGGCTGCGGCATGAACTGTGACAATGCTGTGGAGAAAGTGTATCTTGAGTTCATAAGTAGCACCATCGCAAATAGGTGATATGGAAACTGCAGAACACCTTGTGAGAGGTGAACAATGGCTTACAAGGTGCACGAGGATGGATCCATAAGCCACAGTGGAGCAGCTCATTGGTAAAATAATCCAGGGGGCTACTGTTATGCTTGTCTAAACAACAGTAAATGCTATTGTGTTTTGGGCCCAAAACAGACAGTTACTGCACCTCTGCTAACAAAGTTATTATTGGGAAAAAATATTTACATTATCACTGCAGTATTGGAATTGCATCTCTGCTGATTGGCAAAGGGTTGCTTTCTCTGATGATTCACATTTTTCACTTCATTGAACAGATTGAAAACTGAGAAACCTCAGATAACAAACACTCTGTAAGGCTAGGTCTACACAGCATATAACGAAATACTGTCGTAAATCCGCCGGCATTTTGTCATTGCTGGACCGTGGCAGGACCATGGTTCTTGGTGCAGATTTGAGCAAAAGTCCCGGTCGGTTTTTGGATTTGCCATCATCCCCATAATTCAATGTACAGGGCTGACGGTATTTTCAACGCAACGGTAAAAAACCTGTGCTTTATAGACTATGCAGCACAGTGCACTGTCAGATTTTCAGCGGTTTCAAAATACTAAAACTGACGAAAATCCTTCAGAAAACCTGTACCTTGTAGAAAAAGCCTAACCGTTTCTGGAAGAACACAAGCTGGTGGTGGCATCATTATGATCTGGGGAATGTTTTTGTGGCATTCCCTGGACTAATCATCCGGATGAAAGCCAATGTCACTTGATCTGGCAATAACTCCATCCTTGCAGATCACATACACCCCTACATACAGTGAAGGAAATAATTATTTGATCCCTTGCTGATTTTGTAAGTTTGCCCACTGACAAAGACATGAACAGTCTATAATTTTAAGGGTAGGTTAATTTTATCATTGAGAGATAGAATATCAAATATAAAATTCAGAAAATCACATTGTATAAATTATATAAAAGTATATAAAATGCAACAATAACTCAACAAGAAAAATAAATGTGAAGCACAGAAACACCCAATCACAGTCAGGAACTGACATAAATTTGCTCCCCACTACATGATCACAGGGTGCAAAACAGTTGTCAAGGCAGTAGGGGATCCAATAAAAGCTCCAAGGACTACCACCTTACTGATTGTTTTACACCCTGCCTGAGGCAGAGTGTAATAGGAGATCCACCATTGTACGTTAGTCTGCAATATATTATTGAAAATCAGTGTGCAAGTGATTACGACCCCTAATTAGAGATGTGCGAATTGTTCTAACGAAGTGGATTCGTTAGATTTTCAGGAAATTTTGATTCTGAATGAAGTGAATTTTGGGGGTAATTCGCGGGAACGAAGTGTTTTTTTAAATTATAAAAGGGTGAAGCACTGGGTTCTGGGGCAAAGAAGTCTGGGGAAAAAAGGGTAGCCTACATGACAGTGCGGAGAAGCCAATCAGAGACGGGTTTCTGTGACGCCCCGGGCGGACGCTGGGGTATACCGCTTCACTTTTCTGAGTAGGGAAAGGTGGCCGCGGTGTTTGATGTGATACTAAAGAATCATTTTTATACGCGATTTTTGGGGGGTGTCAAAATTTTTCGAGACTGATTTTACGTTCAAATTTCTGTTTTTGGGGGGTATTGGAATAAAGTCCGTGGGGTCCAATTCGCTCTTAACTTTTAAATGTTTTTGCAACAGAAATTGAATATCCAAGGGTATCGAAAGCTTTTCCTGTTGTATTCATTTAAAGAAAAACGTTTTTTCAATCCAAAAAACCACTTAATTTTTTGGGTTTCTCATTTCTTTCACAATTTACTTTAGGGTTTAAATTTAAACGTTGTTCTGTGTTTTGGTCACTAAAAAAAAACGTTCTTTTTCACGCCAAAGAAGAAATTTTTCTGTTGCATTTTTCATAAAGAAAGGGTTAAATTTCAATTTTTTTTTTGTTCTGTACCCTTAAAAAACAGCATTTTAAAACGTACAAAGGGTAAATTTTTGGCAGCATATTTTTTTGCGCAATTTACTCCCGGGGTTAAATTTTAAAGGGTTTTTCTGTGTTTGGTACTAAAAGAAACGTTCTTTTTTACGCCAAAAAGCAATTTTGCCCGTGCATAATTATATCCAAAGGTTAAATTAAGCCGTTTAGTTTTATATTCGTAAATACACGGGGTTTTTAAAAGGCAATACAAATAAAAATTTTTGGCCATTTGTGGGGCAATTTTTCCCAAAGGGGTTTTCCGTTGTTACGGGGTTTATTTGGAGTCAAATAAAGGGGGGTATTTATATATAAATTCTTCATCAAAAAAGTGTCTGATGTTTTAGAACAAGCAGTATGCAGAAGAGAGGTGGGAGGGTCTTCATCGAGTGGAGGGCAAACTTCCTGGAGAAAGGGCCGGGCGCAGCACAGCAAGGGGATCGCAGCGGGTCACTCTGTGAGGACAATGCCGCTGATCTAGCGGCCGGTGTTGTTCAGAACCCAAGGGTTTTGATTGGTTGACTAGGTCATCCACTTCCTCCCCCATGACATCTGACAAAACCCCCGCCCAAAAGTGGTGGGAATGTCAGACAAAACCCTTAGTTGGCATGGCCCCGGGTGGGTTGCGGTCCTCCTGTCCTAACCCCCCTCTGTCCCACGGTTCCCTCAGCCAGAGATCAACTTTGGGTCTGGGTCAGCGCCATATAAGCGAGGATGGGAAAAATTTGAGTGGGC
>JAODAL010037646.1:0-40157 GCA_025379985.1 Phyllomedusa bahiana
GAAATCTTGAAAACGGGCATAGGAGGTTCGGACAATTGTGGTCTGTAGTTTGATGTCTGCAACAGAGCGTATAGAGCGGGTAGGGTGGTAGACAGAGATGAGAGAGGAGATATAGGGGTGTGCAATGCTGTGGAGAGACTGGGTAGTGTGGTAAACAGAGATGAGAGAGAGATGTTAGAGGGTGCAGCACGTGGAGAAATGGTAGGGTTTGTAGACAGAGATGAGAGAGGAGATATAGGGGGTGCAGCACTGTGGAGAGCTTTATGGGTGAGAGTGATGAGTTTATATTGTATCCTGACAGTCAGTGCAGTGACTGACACAGGGTAGATGCATCGATATAGCGGCTGGAAAGAAAGACGAGTCTGGCTGCTGCATTCTGGACAGATTGGAGAGGGGAGAGTTTACAGGGAGGGAGACCGATAAGCAGGGAGTTACAGGAGTCAAGACAAGAAAGAATAAGAGCAACAATAAGAGTTTGAGTTGTTTCCAATGTGAGAAACGGACAGATTCTGGAAATGTTCTTGAGGCGCAGGTGACAAGAGCAGATAATGGATTGGATATAGGGGTTGAAGGACAGATAGTAATCTAGTATAACCCCAATACAGCGTGCCTGCTGCCTAGGAGTTATGGTGGTGCCACAAACACACACACACAGATAGCAGGGTGGTGGTTGGTTAGTAAATGTCAGAAAGATAAGAAGTTCAGTTTTAGTGAGCTTTAGTTTGAGATATAGAGAGGACATGATGTCAGAGACAGCGGACAGACAGTCACTGTTGTTTTGTAGCAGGGCAGGAGTGAAGTCTTGGGAAGAGGTGTAAAATTGGAAGCCAAATCTACTGATGGTTTGGCCAATAGGGGCTGTATAGATTGAGAAGAGGAGAGGACCAAGAACCGATCACTGAGGAACCCCAACAATAAGAGGGAGAGTAGAAGTAGAACCTGCAAATGAAACACTGAAGAGTCGGTCATAGGGGTAAGATGAGAACCAAGAGTAAGCAGTATCCTGAATGCCAATGGCACAGAGCAGGCTGAGGAGAAGATGGTGTCAAATGCTGCAGAGATATCCAGGGAAAAACCAAAAAACAGTATTTTCCCCGAAAATTTAGCAGTGACAAGAACAATTTGAACTTTAACCAATAGAACGTTTTTGTGGAGTTTAAAGTGTTGGGAAAACCCGAAATTTTAGGGGGAACAAGAAAAGTTAACAGGAGAAACGGATTAGGCTAGATTTCCCCCAAACAATCCAGGTTTTTGGGGTGGGGGAAGTTAGAAAACCCGGTCGAAGTTTGGGAGAGCAGGCCGGGGCAAGAGTGGGCTTTTTAGAAAAGTGGTTTTTAAAATAGAATTGTTTTAAAAAAGAAATGGAAAGGTTTACGGTGGAGAAGGGGATTTGGGGTTTAAGATTTGAAGTTAAGGGGAGGGGAGGACAACTTAAGAAATGGACTGGACAAAGGGGAAAAGGGGGGAAAGGGTTCGCAAAACAGGATGGGGCCCAGCAGACAAGAGAAACCTTTTTAAAAATTTTTCCTCTCTTTTTTGGGGCCCAAAGGGGTGACTAGACTAGAGGAAGGTTTTGGGGGGGGGGTGGGGAAAGGGGGGTATTTTCATTTGGTTTTTAGAATACCCGGGTTTTGCTGAAACTGTATATTTTTTTCTTTGAAAAAGAGTGGGCCCGTCTTCAGCAAAAGAGGGCAGTGACCAGGACCTGACTTTAAACCCTGAGGGGGGGTGGAAGGTAAAACAACAGGCGTTTTTTGGGGTTTTTCCCGTAAAAGGGTTGGGGATGGGGAAAGGTGAAAAATTCTTGTTTTTGGGGCAGTGAAGGGTAATTTTGGTTTAAAACTTTCCCGGGGCATGAAATTTTTTAGTGGAGAAAGTCGCAAGTACTTTTTTTGGGGTTTCTCCAAAGATCCCCAGCACACCTGGAACAAACGCTGAAAAAAGGGCAAGTCTGAGGGGGGTTGGGGCCAAAGCTGCCGCGGCGACTCTTTGTGGTCGGTTTTGTGAGTGGTGCCATTTTGTCCAGGGGGGTTGTGAGAGGTTTTTTTTTAAATTTTTTTGACAGCCAAGTCAGGGCAATAGGGGAAGGGTTTTGGGGGCAGTGGGGACTGTATGGTGTCCTTTTGATTCCGAGTTTTTCATGGAAACGGAGATTTCTGAAAAAGGGGTATAAGCAGGTGTGTACGGGACAAAGGCTTTAGAATTAGTGATATGAAATATATAAAGATTGTTATCAGAGAGAGCATTTTTAGATTTAAGGAGGGTTAGAACTTGAATGAAGACAACAGAAGACCAGATAAAGGGGAGTGGGCCATACTTGGGGGGTTTGGGGGGGTTTAGTAAACCCCAAAAAGGGGCCCAAAAGGAAAAGGGTTTTTTAAAGGGAAAAGAGAGGGGGAAAAAGGGGAAAAAAGGGGTTTTCCCCAAAGGGGATGTTTTAAATTCCCCCCTGAAAAAGTGGGGATTTTAAAAGAGGAAAAAAGGGGGCCAGGCAGCAAAATGATCCAGAAACTGCGAGGTGAGCCGGGGGGTGCTCTATGACAACCGCAACTTCTGAGAGAAAAAATTTCCGAAAGATTTCTGAGTGTGTGGACCTCAAAGGAAGTGAAAGTGGAAAGGAGGGTGCGGGACGGAATGACCTGGTAAGTACAGTGTGAAGAGAGAAGTACGCTGACTCCTCCACCCTGCCTGTTCTCAGGTTTGGGGATGTGGGTGAAGTGTAGGCCACCATATTTGAGAGCAGCAAGGGATACAGTGTCTGATTGCTGAGTCCCATGTTTTCCTTACTGTGAGAGCTAGTAGGGTTGAGAAGTTAAGATAGAACAGTCATGAACAGTAGAGATTTTATGACATACAGATCGGGCGTTCCACAGAGCACACTTAAAAGGGTCAGGAAAAGGCGTACAACAAATAATAAGCAGGTTAGCATGGTTTTTATGGCAGGAGGAGGTGGGATGAGCATTAAAGGAGGGTGGCCCGGAGTCAGGAGAGATACTTCCTGCAGCGAGAAGCAGGAGAAAGAAAAGAGATAGCAGATGGTTCAGTTATGTATATGAGCAGCGTTTGTGCGGCACTATGGAAGCAGGTGGTTTGGGGTAGTTAAAAAGGTAAAATAGTGTGTGGGATGTATAAATAGGTGAGGGAAGGAGAGAGGCGCTGATATGGATAGCATTTTTGTGGGGGGAGACTGGGTGGTGAGATAGGAGGCAGATGGCTGTTAGGTAGATAACAATAGTGAGCATGGTGAATAAGTGATCTAGGAGAAAAAGCGATACACCCCCCTTTAATATCATTTAGCAGATGTAAAAAATTTACTAGATAAATTGGTAAAAGTAAATTTTGTACATGACAAAAAAGAAATGGTTACAAAGTTGTGTCCCGAGTAGGGAAACCAAGTTACGTAAATTGCACCATAATGGGGAGGGGCCCCCCCCCCTTCAAAAAATAGTGAAAGACAAGTTAATCTTTTTAGGTTACCATCAGACACGATAGTGAAGTATTTTATGACATGCAAATCCAACTATTTGTGAATGCAATAATAGGTGCACTGTAATCGATATTATTTGGAAAACATCAGCACCACGGTACAAAAGGATAAAGGAACATATTAATTCATTAAGACAGGGAAAGGAGTTCACACTTATAATCATATACGAAGTTGAAAGGGGGTGATACCTCAGATAACTTCGTTTTGCAGCACGAACGTATAAACATTCAGCAGGGGTTAATGTAATAAACATAAAAGCTCTTACAAATAAATCTAAGTGGATACTTAAAACAGAGGCACTTGGACCTCTAGGTTTAAAAATGATAGGAACGATTTGACTGTGTTTTTATAATGGTTTTAGATGTCTGTGCATAGTTGAGAAATGAAACCGGCAGGTGAAACGTTACTTCGGGAGGCTTTAAGAGGCTTCCTCCCGTCATGCCTTGAGAAAGGGCGCTAGTCAGCTGCGCGAAACGCCGTAGGCTAGCGTTGTATGTGCTTAGTAACCCCCACGATAATGTGATTTTTATAATCAAGGCTTTATAAAGAAGACGATTGAGTGGTGCCCGCTTTATATTTTCTACCATTGGTTACCAATGGGACTTTTCATTTAAATAGCTAGCACACCGCTGAAATTGGATGATATTGCGCGTGTTTAGATTAAGTATAAACCTTCAATGAAGTGAATCATGTGTGTTGGTGCCGCCTGATTGTCTTGAGTTTCTATTGTAATTTAAAAATACCAGATACTAACAAAAAATGCCCACGTCTGTCCCGTTTCGGTCCTATTTCTTCAAATCACTGACAAATCTATCACTTCCATATAAAGCAGTTACAAGTACGGCACTGCTATAGATTGCAGATTGACAGATGGTCAGAATTGACCTCAGCTCTCAAAGTTATGCTGTCCTATGTGCAGATCATTGGTATCATCAGTGAAGCCAGGTGTCGTAAATGGGTGGAGTTACAAATGGCCCTGCACAGAGCACAGACTTCAGGGGAATAACTGGATGGGACATACGCTGCACAAATAACACAGTTGAATTATGGAAGACAGAGCTCGGGTGAAATCTAAACATACACATTCAACAAAGCAGTATAATGAAACAGATGTTGCAGTGGCGTTGATGGTGATTAGTGATGAGCGATTGTGTCAACTATTGTTATCGATTCGATAGTCGATATCATCAATTATAAAGACAATTTCCGATGTCGATTAAAGATTATCGCCGATGACCATTAAGGTCTATGGGAGAGGAACAACACCTTCATTCTTACACCCAACAGGGGCTGGAGAAAGCTGGAAATTAACAGCCGCAACAGTCAAAAGTGATACGTGCTACATCTTAGGCAACAACACTTAGCTTATAAAAGTCACAGAAAAAAGTCACAGACCATTCACTAATCCTGATCTTGTACCACAGCATGAAACCCTAAAACCTGATCGACCCACAAAATAAAAAGTGCCAGAAGGCAATATTATTTGAACCATCATTTTACTTGAAATGGACATTGAATATCCCTGTCCTGGAACGCAAGCATACCCTTAAACACTGTCTGACCCACCAGAAAAATAACAAATGTGGTGAAAAAGGAGACTTTGAACTACTACATTTTAGTTTTGAACTGGACCCATTGACTATACCTTTTCCTGGGCCACCAGCATGAGCCTCAAGACCTTAATGACCCCCAGATTAAAAAGTGCCTTAAAATAAGATTTCAACCACCATTTCAGCTTAAACTGGAAATTGACTACCCTATATCCTGTAACGCATCATGACCCAAAAACCCGCACAGGTGGCCCTTAATGACCATCAGCAGAAAATTTCATCAAAAAATAACTATATTAAAAACAACTGTTTTTTCAATACTGCTGCTGCTAAGCCTACTTGCCATTCTACAGGGACATTGTCCACCAAGTACATTAAATGTGAAGCAAACGAAACAATGTCCCCAGAAGGTCAACGAGGCCTGTCTGTAAAGCCTTCATTCTACTGACAAGTGGGGTGGAGGCAAATAGCTGTCAAGGCGGGGGAACGCAGTAAACGTGGATCACGCAGTGTTCAGCTGGCAGGGCCCGGACTTACAGTGTGGTTGGGTGGGATTATCAAGGTGTCAGGCTCCGTCATCTATAAACACGCATGTTCAGCTAGCAGGGGTCTGGAGTAACAGTGGGTGTGGTGAGAGCCAGGCAGGTGCTCATCAACCTATAGCATGCAGGTTTCAGCTAGCATGCCCAAATACCGTGGGTGGCGTGAGATGCCCAGGCAGGCGTCTGACATCCATTAACACGACAAAAAAATGCCCTTAATGACGCATCATCAAAAACAGTCTGTTGAAGCAGAGTGCGGACGCGAAAGTGACAGCTCAGACCGCCAGCCTTCCTCAGTACAACCATCAAGACCTTGGTAGCGCTATAGAAATTTCCCTGCCACTACTAGAGCGCTAGCCCCTCCGTATGAGTGCGGACCATGATCTTCACTAGGAAATGCTGGTGGTTACCGCTCCCTGTTTCACCTATGTGCCCTTTTTCTGCATTCTTTTTTCTCATTTTACTCAACGAGTGGAGGAAATTTTCTCTGTTCTATGGGGTGCGAATGTGCCTCCATACACATGTTTTCTCTGAATAACCTCCATCTGTTCAAGTGCAAGTCTTTCTGTACCTCCCTTGTACAATTCAGAGTAATAGTTTGTATCAAGCTATTTTTGTACATGCAAGTTTTTTAGTAGTTTAATTCTAGAAAACCACATTTTTAAATAGGATGGAATTCACCATACGACTTTTGTTTCTCTTTTTTTTTATTGTATTAAAGGGGTTGTCTCACTAAAAGTGATTCGCTAGCTATGTTAAAGATATTGCAAAAACAAGTCATTTTGCAATATGAAGTCCCCACCAACAGTGTCCTACCTATTCCTTATTTGACACACCATCACCTTGAGCCACTCTTAGACAATTGTGAAGAACAAATGTCTGTTAGAAACCACATTTTAAGAATAGGACCTGTAGTATAGCTGCATTACACACAACATGCACCCCAAAATTCAAAACATGAACCTTACATTCTTGACAATTGAGAAGAACAATATCTGTTAGAAACCACAACCTTTTATAATCAGACCTGAGTATAGCTAGCTGCATTTCAAGCAGCAACCCCAAAAATTCTAAAAATGACTTCTCAGGCCACCAGTAAAAATTGTGAGGGAGAAATGCCACATAGAAGCCAACATTTCTATTCCAAAGGACCATGATTATACTGTTTCTCACAGCAACATTGACCCCTAAAAATTATAAAAAAGACTTCTCAGCCACTTTAAATTGTGAGTGAGAAATGCCACTTAGAAAGCCACAATCTTTCAAAGAGAACATTATATAGATTATCTCACATCACCCATTACCCCAAAACCAATGACAATCGCCGAAAAATTCTAAAGATAAAGTGAGTAAATGGAATTCGGTTTTGTCATGCCAAACCTTGGTGTCCTTTTAAGTCTCCTCACTGGAAAAAAAACAGCAAAATGAACTTTTGGAACTGAGAATAAAAAAAATTGCCGTAAAAATGATAATTACAAAAAAAAAAAAAGTTTTCAATAGGACCATTTCATTTGAAGATGGAATTGGAGTAGACCTGTCAACTAATCAGTGACCTCACAATGTGGGCCACAACATCATCATAGATCCACGCCTGATCATCTGATAAAAGTCAAAACGATCCACATTATCTGTGGAAAGCGGATGCGCTTGTCTGTAATGACACACCTCCAGCTGTGCTGAAGATCACGCTCAGATATATACGCTGGCTTGCTGGCAGGACAAAACCTCTATCGTGGCGATGCGATCTTGGCCAATTCATCCATTTTGGAACAACAGAAGTCGATTAGGACCGGAATACATCCAAAAACGCAATCATTGTTGAGACGCAGATAGTCGTGCACCATGATCTTAACCGGTCTCTGGTGTGTTTTGTATGTGTGCAATGCATACATGCTTGGTAAGGTGGTAAATAAAGATTGCAGAGGTCACCCATTAGGCTTCTTGTCCACAATGCCTGCTGCTGCTGCTGGCCACTATGCCTACCTTGGCACTCTAATGGCTATCGAAGTTGCTGACGTTTGTTTCCACCGTGGACATTTGAAGATCGTGAAGTCACACACAACAGATGTCCTCTCCAGTTCATCAATCAGCATGGTCCTCCAATCCTGCATTTTACTCTCTTATTTGGGTGTGTTGAACGCAAGTGCTGAGTTTTTGACGGGATCCCAGGATTGGTGCCACCCATATAACTGTTTGATCATTGATGACGGCCTTTAGGACATATTTGAGGAAATGGAGCATCAACACTCAATGTATGAGAGATTGACCTTGAAGTTCCCGAAGCCTCTGGGCGATGGTGCACTAGCAAACTGATCATCCTCATCTTCCTCCTCCCCTCAAATTCCATGCAACCTCTTTCAAGGCAGGGAACGTCGTAATGTCGGTGTCCAGGAATAACCTCAACCTCCTCCTCCCTCCCGCTTCCCACCTCCGGCACAGCTTCAACACTGCCCTGACTTTGCCTGAGCATGATGCAACCTGAAAGCTATCGCGCCACCTTGCACTTAACCTGGACCCCGAACCACACGCCTAATGAAGTACCGATATAAATTGTGGAAACAGTTGGCCCTTCTGGATCGATGGAGAGAAAGGCTCCGTGTCCGCATCTGTGTCCGTCTCCTCCTCAGCGTGGACCTTTTGTTTCAGAGTGTCCAACGATCTTTCCAGAACTAAGATCAACACAATGCTCATGCTGACAAGGGCATTGTCCGCACTGACCATTTTGGTGGCTTCTTCAAAAGTGGCAAGTATGGTGCAGAGCTCTTTCACCTGCCTCCACTCTCAGTGGCTCAACACCCCGAGGTCCGCACCGCTGCTTGTCAGGCCATGTGTCACTTCGTACTGCGTAATGGCATTGCGCTGCTGCCACAATCGCTGGAGCATGTGGAGGGTGGAATTCCAGCGTGTTGCCACGTCAACAATGAGACGGTTGACGGGGAGGCCAGGCGGGACGAAGCAAGGTGCGAACGGCGGAAGTGTGAGCTCAGACCTCGAGCCTTCCGCAGCAGGCAGTCCAGACCCGGTTAAATTTCTATACAGCAAGGTTCATGACATGTGCCAGGCAAGGGATGTGCTCCAGCCTACCGATCTTAAGGGCGGCCAGCAGATTTCGACCTTTATTGCACACCACCTTGCCTGGCACAAGGTTCTTGTCACCCAGCCAGTGCTCGGTCTCAGCTCCTGACCTGTGTGTTGACGGTCTCCAAGACAGATTAATTTCAACACGGCCTGGTTTCTCTGGGTTTCTCCTTCCACCCTGCACCATCCCTGCGGTTTTGAAGAGCGTTCGCCAAGCCTGAGAGCCACCGTTACCACCAGAGACATCCACCCAGCTCACCCAGTGAGCTGTCACAGAGATATAGCGGCCTTGGCCGTGCTTACTAGTCCATGTATCGGTGGTCAGATGGACTTTGCCGGACACAGATGCAGACAACGCACTTGAAATTTTAGATGACACATGGCTGGCCAGGGCAGAGATGGCTTTTCTGGAAAAGAAATGCCTGCTCAGCATCTGGTATTGGGGGCAGGCAAGGGCCATGACGTGGCGGAACCCATCTGTGTCCACCAGACGGAAAGGCAACATTTCCAAGGCCAAAAGCCTGGCAATGCCGACATTCAGGCTTTTGGATTTGGGATGGTTTGGGTTAAAGTGTTTCTTCTGCTTCCAAACCTGGTAGACGGAAGGCTGGCTCCTAGACTGGCCACTGTATGGCGTACAGGTCATCAAACTGGTGGAAGGAGAAGGGGTAGGATGGGTCTCTGGTGGTGCTGGTGGTACTCGGGCGACGGTGGAGGCTGAAGCGGAGGCTGATCCCTGATCATGAGTCTGAGAGACATGGGCAGCTGAGGAACGCTTGGTGGTGGCGGAGGAGGAGGAGGCGGAGACAGAGGGTGTGACAGTGGTTGGAAGCCCGGCATCGGTGTGGCCTTTTTTGGCCAAGGGTTCCCTCCATTTCAACTCATGCATTTGCTGCATGTAACTAGACATGTTGGTGGTGGCTAAACACCTAAGATTCTTGCCTCTACTGATGCGTTTACGGCAAAGGCGGCATATGACATCGCTGGGTGAATCAGAGGCTTGCTCGAAAAAGGCCAAGGCTTGAGAGGTCCTGGATCTATTCGACGGCGATAAGCGAGGAGCGGTGTTTCCGCTGATCGTGGTTGGTGGAATCATCTCAGCGGACTTGTGCGACCGCCCTCTCCCTTTTTGATGCGGGAGCCGTACTAACACTACCCCATTGTCTTCCTCCTTGTCCAGTGATGAAGCGCTCGCAAGTAAATTTTGCTGAAAAGACCACGTTGGATCTGCAATGTCGTCGTCATCATCATCATCATCATCATCATCAACACAGGTAACTTCCTCGTCCTGACATTCTGCATCCTGGAGCTGCGGACTACAAGCAACAGGCACTGCAAGGCATTGCCGACCGCCCGGAATTTTTGCCAATTGACTGGCTTCCTTCTTCTCTTCTGATGGCATCAGCGATTGAGCGTCAGAGCAGACAAAATCATCCTCATTGGTCTCTTGATCTTTTGAAATGCCGCATTTTGTCATCAAAGAGGTCTTGAGAAAATGGATTATCCACAGTGGTGGGTACACGAGTTGACATTTGGGCTGCCTTCGCTTCATGTTGGACGGATGCTGACGATGATGATGACGACATTTGTGGCGTGACTGGAGGCGAGGAGGTAAGAGCTGGAGCGGGTTGCTTTAAACCACTGAAGAAAAGGGCGATTTTTCGTTACAAATTTCAAGGGCCCTGACCCACGTGACAGGCCTACATCCTGAAACCCGACTCCCTGGCTTGCGTTTTTTGTCGCCAGCACTGGAAGGAGCACCTTCTCTCGACCCTACCTCCAGTCCTACACCCCTCCTTGTTCGTTACCACCTCATTTTACCCAGTTCAACGAAAAAAAATTTAAAGAAGGTAGGGAAAGATTTTTTGACAGTCTCTATTAAAAAAACGGCAAATCACGTATTTTTAAAAATCCTCAAATTTTCCTACACCAACTGGAATTTGAAACGAAATTTTCTGGAAAAAAAAAATTCCTGTGAAAGGGTCCGGGGGAAGACCAAACAAAACCTGTTTTTTAAAGAGGGATTTAAATGTTAAAAAATTTAAATTTTCAACCAAAAATCATAAAGGCGCAGAAACCAATGAGTTAACGGGAAAAATTTTTTAAAAACCGGAAGAAAGCTTTTTTTTTTTAATGCAAACGGCATTTAAAAATTTTTTCACAAAGGCAAAAGGGGGGAAAAAAAAATTAGGGGACAAAAGTTAATACATATTTTAAAAAATTACTAACAAATTTTTACCCAATTAACCCAAAAATTTCAAAAAACTGCCAATAAATAAAAAGGGGGTTTTTTTAAAAAAAGGTGGGTGAAAAAATAATAAATTTTCGGTAAAAATTTTTTGACTAAAAAACCCAGTTCTTACAAAATTTTTGCCCCCCCGGGGGGGAAAAACAGGGGGGGGGGGGGGGGGGGGGGGGGGGTGGGGGGGGGGGGGGGGGGGGGGGGGGGTTTTTTTGGGGGGGGGGGCGGGGGGAAAAAAAAAGGGGGGGGGGGGGGGGGGGGGGGGGGGGGTTTTGGGGGTTTGGGGGGGGGGGGGGGGGGGGGGGGGGGGGGGGGGGGGGGGGGGGGGGGGTTGGGGGGGGGGGGGGGGGGGGGGGGGGGGGGGGGGGGGGTTTTTTGGGGGGGGGGGGGGGGGCGGGAAAAGTGAGGGGGCGGGGGGGGGGGGGGGGGGGGGGGGGGGGGGAAAAAAGGGGGGGGGGAAAAAAACCGAAAAAAATTTTTTAAAAAACCCCAACCGGGCAAAAAAATCTAGGGCCGACCACAACGTCAATACAGTATTAAAAGTTATACGGATAAAAAACGGTTATACCCGCAATTACTACAAATTTTACAAGAAAAAATTCTGTATCCAATAGAAGTCAAGATGGTCTTTGAACAAAAATCCCTGCCCCAAAGTAAAAAAACCCCAAATTTAAATTTGTGTCCCGGAAAATAAAAGGGTTTTTTTTGCACTATAAAATACACCTGCAGTTACTAGAAAAATTTCTGTATCCAATAGGGTACAAGATGCGTCTTTAAACAAAAAGGGCCCGCCCAAAGTGAAAAACACCTAATAAATTGTGTAGGTAATAAAAGGGGATTTTGCCCCAAAAATACACCCCCCAATTACTAGCAAATTTCTGTATCCTAATATAAGTAAAGAGGGTTTTGAACAAAAAGGCCTCGCCAAAGTGAAAAACACCAAATTTAAAATGGTAGGGATAATAAAAGGGGGTTTTGCACCAATGCAATAAACAGCATTACTAGAAAATTTTCTGTACCCTAAGTAATTTACAAGGGGTCTTTGAACAAAACGGGGCTGCAAAAATAAAGGTACTATTTTCACCCAGGTCGAGGTGTCTGGCCAAAAAAGGTAAAATAAACCCATTTCAATCAGGTTTTCCAAACAGATCGGGCTGCAAAAAATATACACTCTCCTTTTAAAAAGCCTGGCCTTTTGGGTTTCCCCCAAAATGTTTCAATGTCCCTGGCATTCCTCGGGGCCAAAGGAGAAAAGATGAAAAGAACCCCAGCAGTGCAACCCTGCAAAAAAACAAATTCTAGGGTATCAGAAAAATCATATACCAAAGTGATGAATAAAGGTATAATGATACAAGACGCAGCCTAATAATGGTTATAAAGTCAAAAGGCATTCCATTATACAGTCAAAAAAGGCATTCATAAAGCCCAAAATAGGTGAATCCCAATCAAATACAAATCCAGTATGCAGAGGACCACAACGAAAAACACCTACAGTTGAAACCAGAAGTTTACAGACACTGTATAAAAAGACACATATGCATGTTTTTCTCACTATCTGACATGAAATCAGAAAAACCTTACTCTTTTTAGGTTAATTAGGATTACCAAAATTATTTATATTCACCAAATGCCAGAATAATGAGAGAGAGAATTTTTAAGGCATTTTTATTACTTTCTGCAAAGTCAAAAGTTTTCATACATTTCATTACTATTTGGTAGCATTGTCCTTAGACTAAATGACTTGGGTCAAACATTTTGGATATCCTTCCACAAGCTTCTCACAATAGTTGGTAGGAATTTTGGCACATTTCTCCTGACAGAACTGGTGCAACTGAGCCATGTTTGTAGGTCGCCTTTCTCGCATCTTTTCAGCTGTGCCCATAAGATTGAGATCAGGGCATTGTGATGGCCACTCTAAAACATTGACTTGGTTATCCGTAAGCCACTTTGTAACCAGTTTGTCCATTTGGAAGACCCATTTCCGCCAAAGCCTTAACTTCCTGGCTGATGTCTTGAGATGTTGCTTCTAGGGATGAGCGATAATAATCAACAAAGTTGAAATCTTCACGATTTTTAGGCTGATCAGAAATTTCCGATCACGCGATATTTTAGGTGACAATCTTACAGATAATTTACTACTATCGCGCCATTTTCAGCATTTCCTGTCATTTTGGTGGCCAGCAAACCCAGCTTAGAGCATAGAGCAGGGTGAGCTGTGTGTGGAACTTTCATGACTGTGATGTGTATGGTTGTCATTGGCGGGAAAAAATCACATGACCTCGTTTTGCATAGACCAGCATTTCCTGTTCAGCATCAGTCTTCAGTGTCTAATATAGAGCAAGACTTTGTGCTGCGTGTCTCTCAATACAGCTCAGCTAAGCACAGAGACACAGTTCAAATCTTTATTCAAAACAGACAACTATGTTTTTAGCTGTGAACATTAGAATATAGGTAGATTAGAGAATTTCAGTTCTTATTTAGTTAGACAGAGACTATTAAAGAAGCATCTAGCGCTGTCCAGCCGCGGAGGGAGGGGGGGGGGGGCGGATGGACAAAACAGCTGATTTCATATTGTGCGCCCAGATTCTTTAAAACGCCACTTAAACTTTTTTAAACTTTTTGGATACCAGAAATTTCTGTTACTGTAGGTGATTTTTCAAAATACCTTGTTTATCCGTTTCCCTTTTAAAAAATTATTGGACGTGGTGCGGCCCCGTTTTTTTTCAAAGAGCACCTTGTACTTAAATTTGGATACGAAATTTTCTAGTAACTGTTGGTTATTTAAATTTGGTGCACAAACCATCTTTTTTATCCGTTTAACTTTTAAAATAGCTGTATTGCAGGTGCGCCCAATTTTTTCAAAGAGCCACCTTGACTTAAATTTGGATACAGAAATTTTCTAGTAAATTTGGTGTATTTCATTGGTGCAAAACACCTTTTTTATCCGTTTACCTTTAAAATAGCTGTATTGCACAGGTGCGGCCCAAGTTTTTCAAAGAGCCACCTTGTACTTAAATTTGGATACAGAAATTTTCTACTAAATGTTGGTGTATTTCATTGGTGCAAAATCCCCGTTTTGTTATCCGTTTATCTTTAAAAAAGCTGTATTGCACGTGGTGCGGTCCAGTTTTTTTCAAAGAGCCACTTTGTACTTAAAGTTGGATACAGACATTTTCTAGTATCTGTTGGTATATTTCATTGGTGCAGAAACCCCGTTTGTTATCCGTTTACCTTTAAAAAAGCTGTAAATTTCACGGGTGCGGCCCAATTTTTTTCAAAGCCACCTTGTAAAATTAAATTTTGGGTACAGAAATTTTCTAGTAACTGTTGGTGTATTTCATTGGTGCAAAAAACACCTTTTGTTATCCGTTTACCTTTAAATAGCTGTATTGCACGTGGTGCGGCCCAGTTTTTTTAAAAAAGCCACCTTATAATAAATTTGGATACAGAAATTTTCTAGTAAATGTTGGTGTATTTCATTGGTGCAAAAAACCCAGTTTTGTTATCCGTTTACCTTTTAAATAGCTGTATTGAACGTGGTGCGGCCCAGTTTTTTTTTCAAAAAGCCACCTTGTACTTAAATTTGGATACAGAAATTTTCTAGTAACTGTTGGTATATTTAATTGGTGCAAAAAACACCTTTTTTTATCCGTTTAACTTTTAAGTAGCTGTATTGCACGTGGTGCGGCCCAGTTTGTTGAAAGAGCCACCTTGTACTTAAATTTGGATACAGAAATTTTCTAGTAACTGTTGGTGTATTTCATTGGTGCAAAAACCACCTTTTGTTATCCGTATAACTTTTAAATAGCTGTATTGCACGTGGTGCGGCCCAGTTTTGTTCAAAGAGCCACCTTGTACTTAAATTTGGATACAGAAATTTTCTAGTAACTGTTGGTATATTTAATTGGTGCAAAAAACACCTTTTCTTATCCGTTTAACTTTTAAATAGCTGTATTGCACGTGCATGGTGCGGCCCAGTATTTTTCAAAGAGCCACCTTGCACTTAAATATGGATACAGACATTTTCTAGTAACTGTTGGTGTATTTCATTGATGCAAAAAACACCTTTTGTTATCCGCTTACCTTTAAAATAGCTGTATTGCACGTGGTGCGGCCCAGTTTTGTTCAAAAAGCCACCTTGTAATAAATTTGGATACAGACATTTTCTAGTAAATGTTGGTGTATTTCATTGATGCAAAAAAAACCTTTTGTTATCCGTTTACCTTTAAAACAGCTGTATTGCACGTGGTGCGGCCCAGTTTTTTTCAAAGAGCCACCTTGTACTTAAATTTAGATACAGAAATTTTTTAGTATCTGTTGGTATATTTAATTGGTGCAAAAACAACCTTTTGTTATCCGTTTACCTTTAAAATAGCTGTATTGCATGTGGTGCGGCCCAGTTTTTTTTCAAAGAGCCACCTTGTACTTAAATTTGGATACAGAAATTTTCTAGTAACTGTTGGCAATCCTTATTTAACACCTCACCAACGCATGTAATGCAGGGCACACATTCAACACACAGAGACCGGCTTAAGATCATGGTGCACGACTATCTGCGTCTCAACACCGATGTTTTTGGATATGTTCCGGACCCAATCGACTTCTGAGTATCCAAAATGGATGAATGGCCGTGCTCGCTCGCCACGCCATAGAGGTGTTGTCCTGCCCAGCAGCCAGTGTCATATCTGAGCTGGAGGAGTCATTACAGACAAATGCATCTGGCTTTCCACAGATAATGTTGATCGTTTGACCTTCATCAAGATGAATCAGGCATGGATCTCTGATGATGTTGTGGCCCTTATTGCCGAGGTCAACGATTAGTTGCCGGTCTACTTCACATTCCTCTTCAAACAGAAATGGTCATCTTGAAAAAATTTTTTAAAATGATCATTTCTTACTGCAGTTTTTATTCTCAGTCCCAAAAGGTCATTTTGCGGGCTTTGCGGTGAGGAGAATGTAAAAGACACCAATTGTACAAGGTTTCATGAAAAAAAACGTATTCCATTTACTCACTTCATCTTTCAAATTTTTCGCACTGTCAATGATTTGGGGTCATGCTATAGCTATACAGCTATAATAATTTCTCCCTCACAATTTTTAACAGAGAAGTAATTTTTATAATTTTTGGGGTAATGCTGCTGGGAAATGCAGCTATTCTACAGGTCCTATTTTTAAAAATGTGGTTTCTAAAAGACATTTGTTCTTCACAATTGTCAAGAGTGGCCAAAGGGTCATGTTTTGAATTTTTGGGGGCATGTTGCTGTGAAACACAGCTATTCTACAGGTCCTATTGTAAAAAATGTGGTTTCTAACAGACATTTGTTCTTCACAATTGTCAAGAGTGGCCAAAGGGTCATTATTTTAATTTTTGCGGGAATGTTGCTGTGAAATACACAGGTCCTATTGTAAAAAATCTGGTTTCTAACAGACATTTGTTCTTCACAATTGTCAACAGTGGCTGAAGGGTCATGTTTTGAACTTTATGGGGCATGTCAAAAACAGGAATAGGTAGGATACTGTTAATGGACACATATTGCAAAATGACTTGTTTTTGCAAGAGCTTTAACATAGCTAGCAATCCCTGTAGTGAGACAACCCGTTTAATACAATTAAGAAAAAAGAGAAACAAAGACGTGGTGGGATTCCATCCTATTTTAAAAATGTGTTTTCTAGAATTAAGACTCCTTTTTCTGGCACTTTTTAATCTGTGGGTCAGACAGGTTTAATGGTCATACTGTGGTCCAGGACAGGTATAGTCAATGTCCAGTTCAACTAAAATGGTGGTTCAAAGACTCCTTTTTCAGGCACTTTTTAATCTGTGGGTCATGCGGGTTTTGGGATCATGCTGCGGTCCAGGACAGGCATAGTCAATGTCCTGTTCAACTAAAATGGTGGTTGAAAGATTCCTTTTTCGGTCACTTTTTAATCTGTGGGTCAGACAGGTTTAAGGGTCATGCTGCGTTCCAGGACAGGGATAGTCAATGTCCAGTTCAAGTAAAATGATGGGTCAAATAATACTGCCTTCTGGCACTTTTTAATTTGTGGGTTATGCAGGTTTAAGGGTCATGCTGTGTCTTGCATAAGATGTAGCATGTATCCAGTTTACTGTTTTGGATGTTAATTCCAGCTTCCCCACCCCTGTTTGGGTGTAAGAATGAAGGTGTTGTTCCTCTCCCATATGGTCATCGGTGATAATCTGTTATCGACTATCGTTATGATAATTGCCAATATCGACTATCGAATCAATAACGATAGTTGACACAATCGCTCATCACTAGTTGCTTCAGTATTGCCGTATAATCTTCTTTCCTCATGATGCCATCTATTTTGTGAAGTGTACCAGTCCCTACTGCAGCAAAACAACTCCACAACATGATTCTGCCCCACCCTGTGTTTCACAGTTGGGATGGTGTTCTTAGGCTTCCAAGCTTTTCCCTTTTTCCTCCAAACATAACGATGGTCATTATTGCCAAACAGTTCATTTTTAGTTAATCAGACCACATAACAGGTCTCCAAAAATGTAGGTCTTTGTTTCTGTGTGCATTTGCAAACTTTAATCTGGCTTTTATATGTTTCTTTTGGAGTAATGGCTTCTTCCTGGCAGAGTAGCCTTTCAGCCCATGTTGAAACAGTACTCGTTTCATTGTAGGTAATGACACAATCTTACCAGCTTCCGCCAGAATCTTCTCAAGGTCTTTTTCTTTTGTTCTTGTGTTGATATGCACATGTTGGACCAAAGCACGTTCATCTCTGAGACACAGAACCCATCTCCTTCCTGAGCTGTATGATTGCTGGACATTCCCATCTTGTCTGTATTTGTGTATAACTGTTTGTACAGATGAACGAGCCAACTACAGGTATCTGGATATTGTCCCCAAGGATGATCCAGACTTGTGTAAATCCACAAAACTATTCCTGATATCTTGGCTGATTTCTTTAGACTTTCCCATGACGTAACACACAGAAACAGTGTGTTTCTGGTGTGAATTAAAATACATCTACATCGGTGTCTCTAATTAACTCAGATGTTGCCAATAAATCAAAATCAGAAGCTTCCAAAGACATGATATCATCATATGGGCTGTCCCAAATTGTTTAAAGGCATAGTAATCCTAGTGTAGTCCTAGTAATCCTAGTGTATGTAAACTTTTCAGACAGTAATAAAAAATGCCTTAAATAATTCTCTCTCTTTAATTATTTTGGCATTTGGCAAACATAAATAATTTTGATAATCCTAATTGACCTAAAATGGGTAAGGTTTATTCCGATTTCATATCACATAGTGAGAAAAGCATGCATATGTGTCTCTTTATATAGTGTATGTAAACTTCTGGTTTCAACTGTACGTATACCTATTTATTGGCTTAGCTTAGACAAATCATTGCATAAACATTTTGGCACATTTTTGCTGAACAATGCCACGCCATTATCCCTTGTTAAGGGAGGCTCAAAGGTATATCTAAAACACATGTTAAATGTGGTGCAAGGAATAAATACCAGTTTTTGGCACACATTCTGTTTGGAATTGCCAACGTACATCTCATCTGCCCCAAAATGTGAGCAGTATAGGAAAGAGGTTATTTTAGAAACTTTTGCTTGTTAAAATTCAGTTATGCTTTTGACATTGCCAATCACTAATTCACCTTTAAACAGAAATAAAAAAATGTCGAAACATTTATATAGTTGCTCAGCCTAATCAAGCAGTATAAAAATAGCGGAAATGGAAAAATCAGTGTAATCTTTTTCCCCCAATGAAAATTTTTTAACTTTTCCCCAAATAGCACAGTACAAAATAAAAAAAGTAGAAAACATTACGTGAAAAAAAAGTTAGGTTAAAAGAATTTAATCACAAAGCCTTTTTTTGCCCCTGGGTTTTAAAGGTTTCCCAATTCTTCAAATGGGGTTGAAATCAACACACCTTTCCCCACAATGTGCTCGCTCTAGACAAACAAAGGTCTGTTTGTGAAAAGTCATGTAAACTTAAATACAAGAGCTACAAGTGGGCAAAAATTGTACTGAGGGGGTTAGTACTTTTTTCTTTCAGCAGCCCCTAGGTTAAAACCCCTGCAGGAACTTGGGGCAAAATGTAGAACGGAAATTTACCCCTGTTTTCTGGGCGTATCCTGCGCCTCCCCGGGTAAATTTCCCCTTTTCGGACGCGGGGATCGATGTTAGGCACAGCGTTCCCCCATTTTTTGGCTGCGCCTCACTTGAAGGGGCGTGCTTTGGGCGCGGTGGGGTTTTGAAAGGGGGGCGATCCGGGCGGGACGTGGTGCGCTCAAAAACTCTGAATGAACAAACCGGCCGGCAAAGTGCGGCGAAAAGCAGCGCTCCCCCCGTTTCCGACAGGCAGACCTATTTTTGATTCTAGTCAAAATTTGACCCGGCCCGGGGGCGAATTTAAGAAGAAGGGAACCCATGAAAAGGATACTTAAAAAGACCCGCAAAAAAAAACTCGGCCTCACCCGTGGGGCATGGAATATAAAATTTTAAAAAAAAACGTTTTTAAAAAAGGTGAAAAAAACCCAAAAAAAGAGCTCAACCCTCCAAAAAAAAAAAAAAAAAATCATTTTCCCAAAAAAACTAGAACGGCCCCAACATCAGGAATTAGGTTTTTTTGGAAAATTTCCCCGGGAAATACAGTAATTTTAAAAATTCCTTTTAAAGCTATTTTAAATTGGTCGGCAAAAAACAGCCAATCAAATAGGAGCGACAGGGCCCCCTTTAAAAACCCCTTTTTGGAGAACAAATTGCCCAAAACAAAATCAAAGGGGGGATTTTTAAAAATACATAAAATTGCAAAAAAGATCTAAATTGGTTGGGGCCTAGGGGGGGTTTGGGAAACCCCGGGCCCAAAATCAAAATGGGACGACAGGGACCCTTTAAAAACCCAGGGGAGAACTTTTGCCCCAATAAAAAATCAAAGGCGGGCCCCAAAGTTCAAAAAAACAGAAAAAAAAGCAGAAAAGACTGATTGGTTAAAGTAGGGGGGTAACGAAAAAAAATATTCAAAAATTCTTTTTTTTAATTTTTTTTAATTTTGTTAGCCAAGGACAATAGAAATGGGTGTAACGAATAGTTTACATAGCCCCCACCTAAAAAACGGGGAAACCCGTTTGGTCGACAACCACTAGGTCCCCTTTCGGTGGGGGGCCAACGTGTGGAAAGTCATTTATTGAGCGGGTTAAAAGGATTTTCCCCTGTTTAAAAATTTCAGATCGAAACTTTTGTAAAAGGGGGGAGTTTTTCCCAAACTGAAGAGTGAAGGAGTCTTTTAAATTTTATCCAGTTGTATTTGCCCTTTAGGATATTTTGGGAAAAAAAGACAAGAGACAATTTAGAAGACGATTTTGGCGAGCATCTAGGGGACTTAGGCATAAGAGAGAAAACACCGTTTAGCTCGACAGGAAAGGGTGAATGCATAATAATATCCAACCCACCTAAAATTTTTTCGATCTTTGGGAGGTCGTGGGGAAAAACCCCCTCGAGGGGGTGTTTTGGGAAACAAGACTGTTTTAAAAAAAAACCGAGGGTTTTTTCAGTTTCATACTACGCCCCCCTGAGGGGTTTTAAACAAAACCGCAATTTGGCTTTTTTTAAATAAATTTTTTTCATAATTTCAGTTTTTTTTTTTTTGTTTTGTGTAATCATTTGAGAATATAAACCCAATGTGTTGGGTAAAATTCCTCTTTATTAAAAACTGTCAGAGAAAATAAAATTTTTCTATATTTTTTTTGTCTTATTTTGCCCATCCCTTTTTTTTATTACCCTTTAAAACTATTGGTATTTTAAAAAATCCATGGATTTTTAACTTAACCTGGGGTCCCTCGATATTGAGTTTTGGGTTTATAACCTCCTGTTATTTGGGTCCCCTTTATGCAATTGGGTAAAACGTTTAATCGTATATTGGGGGGCCCCGAGTGCGCCCTTGTCTAGGGGGGCCGTGTGCACGGGTTTTTGCTAGTTGCGGGGGGGCCCGGGGGCCCCGGCGCGTTTGCACTCTTTCGCCAGTCTAGTTCCTATTTGGGGCGCAGGGTGCTAAAAGTAAAATTACTTTCTTTTGCCATTTTCCCGGTTTGCCATTTTCCCGGTTTGGGGGAAGGGAGGCGCCCCGAACATTTGGTTTTTTGGCGTTTTTTTTTTGTTTTTGCTATTGGGGCTTTTTGCAAAAACTTTACTCCTGAAACATTGTGGGGTAAAGGGGCATTGGATTGGCTGAGAAATTTTTTTTTGGGTTTTACAAGGGGTTGGGAATATAAGTGAAAATACTTTTCGGGCCCCTTATTTATGGCCTCATCAGCCATCCCCCCTTGGGAACCATAAACCCAATCTCTCATCACAATTAAATTTTTACCCCCTTATGAACAATATTTTGGGGGAAACGCGTCGGACCACCATCATCTCCTCTTCACAGATGTATAATTATTATTCCCTGATAAACCCAAATTTTTGGGGGAAACGCTGGGGAATTTATGCTGTGTTCTTTATGTTTTGTTACTGTAAAATAAATTTTAAAGTTAGTTAGGGTGAGTCCGCCGAGAGGGGGTCGCCCTTTTCGGGGCGAGTGCTCTATTTTGGATGGGCCCTAGATAGTGATAGCAAATAGTTTTTTTTCTATTCTATTTTATTTACGGGTCCAAGGGGGCAACGGAGCCCTACTGTAAAAGGGGTCTTCAAACCCGGGTGAGTTTTTGACCACATTTTTGACCACTTTTTCCTCCCCCTTATAGGGGCATTTTCTCCCTGCAAATAGAATTTGGTAAAAATTTTTTTTTTTTGCTGTGATTAGCTAAAACCTTGCCCAACTTTTTTTTTGAAATTTAGGTACTGATATAAAACCGGGGTACTTTATCCCTATACAGTTGCATATTTGAATAGTGGCAAAAAAGTGTGGGGCCCCATTTTTTTTATATAAAGGATAATTTTTTTAAATGCATATCTTTTAAAGATTATTGTTTTAGGAATTTTTCTTTTAAATCTGTGAGAGGGTTTTCTATTTTCCCCATTATTATCTCTTTTTTCTGTGAGTTGGTGTAACAAAAAATAAAAAAATAAAAAAAATTTTAAAATTGAATTAATTTTTTTTTTTTGTTCCCCCCCCCAAAATTTTAAATTTTCATTTTAAATACAAAATCGGTACAAATTTTTTCGGAAAATTACATTTGATTTGGGAAAAGTACATTTTTTATTACAAATTCATTAAAAAAAACCCATAAGAGGGGTTGTTTCGCTCCCCCCTCCCCCCCTTTGGGGTCCAAATAACCGCGCCTCTTTTAACTTACCCCAATTTCACAAACAAGCTCGTTCTGAAATTTTTTTTCCCCCCATAAAAACTTTTATAAAAGGGGAGCTCAGCCGCTGTTGGCTAAGCAGGGGAGCCCCTCTTCCCCCCAACCCAAATCACAGTACTAGAATTTTTTCCAAGCACCCCTAGGGCCCCCTTAAAAATCGCGCCCTTTTTTTCCCCTTTTAAAATTAAAAACCGCCCCTAAAATATTTAGGGGGATTCATATCTGCCGCCTGGGTTAAACCCAAATCAGCCCTTTCCCCTTTTTTTAAACTGTTTTTTTAAAACTGCCCCCTCCTTTAAATTTTGTTTTGGCCCCAACTTCCTCCATAGGTTAAAAATGGGTCCCTGTCCTCCAAATTCCCTGTTTTGGGCCCTGGTTTTTTGTCGACCTGAGGGAAAAATAATTAAAATTTTTTAGTATTTAAGGAATTCCCGGAGAGGGTTTTTTTTTGGCCCCCTGGGATTTTTTGATTGAAGATTAAAATTTAAAGGAAGAGAATTTTTCCCAAAAAGAGGAAATTTTTCTACCCTCCTTGGGGTTTTCCCCCTCCTCTTGGACTCAAAAACCCTTTGACCAACCAAGGCTGAACCCAATGGCCCTGTTTTTTTTTTTAACCCCCCTTTAAATTTTTTGGAAATTTATGGAAAATTAATGTAATTTTTTTTTAAATAAAACCCTTAAAAATTTAAAATTACTGTTTTTCCCCCCGGAAATTTTCCCCAATATCCCAAATTCCGATGTAGGGCCGGGCAAAATTTTTGGAAATGTTTTTATTTTTTTTTTTTTTTAAAAAAAATTTTTACTTTTTTTTCAGAGAAAGTTTTTAAACCTTTTTAAAAAAGGGCAATTTTTTTTATCCCTACTCCATGCCCACGGACATCTTTAATGATTTCTCGCTGTTTTCCAGCCCGTCCCCGAATCGGAATACATGTTTCGAAAAGAGTCCCGCAAAGGGGCCCCAAGTAACCGCAAATGCGCCCCACACACTGGTGAAAGGTCGGTGAACTTTTCAAAAACATGGGAAGAAACCACCTTCTCGGGTGGGCAATATTAGGCTTTCCCCCCGCGCCTAAATCCCCCCCACGGCCTCAAAACCCCAAGGGGAGGAGAATCCGGGAAATTTCTATCCCGAACAAACTGGAATTACTGGGGACAACTTAAAGGAAAAAACAATTTGGCTCCAAAAGTTCCCCCAGAAAAAAATTTACAGGCAAAAAAAATGAATTTCCAATGGCTAACTGAACAGATAAGGACAACATAGCCCACAAAACAGGTTTAAAAAAGCGGAGCGCTTTCCCCATGGGGCCCCCTTTGAGTTAAAAAGACATCGGTAAATGGCAACCCTGGTAACTACAGGAGCCAACTAAACCCTTTTTTCACCAGAAACCCAAGAACTGTCATATGTTGGGGCCCGCAAGAACAATCCCCAAAAGGGAACCAGAGGTTTAGCTTGGGGAGGGCCGTAGTTAAAAGGGGGGGCAGTGGGAGCCAGGGGGCCGCAGTCTCCCATTAACCGTTTCAGGGCCCCATGCCCGCTAAATCAAATTTGGGGGGCCCCCCCCATTTTTAAATTTCCCCCTTTTTTAAAAATATCACTGGGCCCACTTTTTGGGTTGGGCCCCTGACAGAAGTTTCTGCCCTTTTTGGCACCCCTCCCCCCCTTTTAAAAAGTACCTGATCCCAAAACCCCAAAAATTTAAACCCTTTGGGGCACACAGTATAAAATTAGCAAGAAAAAAAATTTGTATTTGGGGGGGGAAAAAAAATTCAATAAGCCCTTGATTTTTTTTTTAATGCTAATGTTTTATTTCAGGTCGTTCTAAAAGTTTACTAGTCAGTGACATCGGCAACCGGGGCAAAAAAATCATCAAGGGGAAACCAAAACTTTAAATTTTTTTGAAAAATGTCAAACAATCCACATTCTCAGGGGAAAGACCCGATAAAGTTTTTTCAGTTTTTCCCCGCCACTGTTGAATGTGCGTTCCGAAATAAAACTTTTATGGGGGTGCCCAGCCCAATTTTTGGGACGGAATGAAATTTTTTGGCAAGAAACCAGTTTTATCACAGCGTTTTTTTTTTTGAGAATTTCCTTTAAAAGTTTCTTTGCCCCAACTGTCCCCCCAAAAATGCAGCAAGAACTTTTGGGCAATGCAAAAATGCAGTATCAGCAATATCAAAATCCTAACTACTACTGGGCCCGGATTCCCTAAACTTTTCTGTACCCCAATCCAAAATAACAAACTAGCACTTTTCCCCTTTTTTGAAAACCCTTGGGAAATTGTGTGCCTGCCCCGTTTTGAAAAAAGCACAGCAGAAAAGAGCAATGGGTTTTCAATTTTATTTAAAAATTCAAAAAGCCTCTAATCATTATGGCTTCACCAGGGAAAAACATGGGCAAACATAAAACAAGGTCAAGGGGATTTTAAACAGGCCCAAAGAATCCCACTTCCTTCAGCGGGGATGTTTTTTTACCCCCCCTTTGCTTACCAATGGGCTGACTGGCTGCCAAAAGCAGGAAGCAAGAAAATTTGCCCCAATTTTTAATTCTCTAAACCCCGATTTTTTTTCCCAAAAATTTTAGGGAAAAAAAAAACGGGTTTAGAAAAATGTTAAAAAAAATTTTTACTCGATTTTAACTTTTCTCTATTAAATCGCTCCACACTAATCAAGACCAATATTAACAAATGACAACAATATATATAGACTGTCACTACCATGACATGAAGTCAGAAAAAAAACCTTTTCCTTTTTTTAAACCAAATTTGGAAATTTCCAAAATTATTTATTTTCCAAAAACCAAAATTTTGAGAATACAAATTTTTTAAAGGGATTTTTATTGCTTTCCCCTTGGCAAATTAAAAATTTCATCACTAGGAAACCAAAGCCTTTAAAACATTTGGGACAGCCCATAAGTGAAAGGGCCCTGCTTTGGAAACTTCCCGATAGGTTTTTTGGCAGAAAACTTAGTTAATTAGAGAAAAACACCTTTGGTTTTTTTTTTAAATTTTCACCAGAAACAAACTTTATTCTGTGTGTAAAAAAACATGGGAAAAATCAAAAGAAAATTTTGGGCCCAAAATATCAAAGAAATTGTGGACTTCCCAAGTTTTGGATCATCATTGGTTTCAAAAAAAAATGGAAATGTATAACCCTCTACCACTCAGGGAAGGGGAAAAGATTCTTTTCCCCAGAGATGAATGTGCTTTGGCCCCCATGTGAAAATCAACCCAAGTACAAAAGCAAAAACCTTTGAAGATGCTGGCGGAAAACCCTTGGGAAAAATTGGGGTCAAATTTTCCCAGTGAAACGAGTCTTATTTAAAATGGGCTGAAAGGGCCCTCTGCCAGAAGAACCCTTTTTTAACCCCCCAAAAAAAAAAATTTTAAAAACCAGAATAATGTTTTACAATGCACACAGGAAAAAAAAGACCTAACATTTTTTTTGGGGACATGTCCTGTGGTCTGGGCAAAAAATAAAACTTAAAAAGTTTGACCATAAAGACCATTGTTACGTTTGGGGGTAAAGGGGAGAAGTTTGGAAGCCTAAAAACACCATCCAAAACCCGTGAAACACAAAGGGGGGGCACCAAACCCTGTTTGTGGGGGGGGTTTTTCGCAGGACAAACGGGTCACTTCAAAAAATAAATGCATCCCGGGGGAAAGAAGATTAAGTGGCAATACTGAAAAAATTAAAACTCACCAGGGAAAAATTTTGGAAAAAAAAACCCCCAAAGGCCCCTTTTTCCCCCAAAAACCCCAAAGGTACCAAAAAAGGCCCCGGGGGTAACCTCTTGTTTTTTACTCCACAAACCCAAAAATTTGGGTCTCAATTTTTTAAAAAAATTTTGGGCCCCCAAAAACGGAAAGAGGGGGCCAAGTGGGAACGGGACCAAAAACCTATAAAAAAACCCTTTTTCCGAAAATGGGGCCCCAAAATTTCCTAACCAAATATTTTGGGGAATTTTGGAAAGGGTTTTGGGGAAATTTTGACCCAAAAAATTAAAAAGTTTAAGGCCCCAATTTGGAATTTCAAATTTTCTAAAGAAAGGGAAAAAACTTTTTTAAAAAAGTTTAAAAATTTTTCCCCATCCCCAAAATTAAAATTTTCAATTTCCCCAAAATAAAAAGGGTAACCCTTTTGGGCTCCCAATTTTGGGGAGGATCTTAAATTCCCCACTTTAAAATGTGGGAAAAATAGGGGGGAATTTTCATTTTACTAAAGATTAAAATTTCTTTTTAAAAAATTTGGGGAAACCTCCCAAACTATTCCAAACAAATTTCAATATAAAACCCCTACCCCCGATTAATTAAACAAATATTTTTCAAACAAAACCCAATTTTGCCCTAACACATACAATAAACCATACTTTTTACTAAAAATAAAAACCATTCAAAACTTTCCCCCAATATAAAGCCCTAACCCCGCCCCCCCTTAAAGGGAATTTTCCCCTGTTTGAAGCCAAATGTTTTGGACGAGAAATTAATTTGGGCAAAAAGTGGGTCTATACCCGAAAATGCATTTTCACCCCCTTGGAAAAAAGGTTAAATTAGTTTTTTTTTCTTTTTAAATTTTTAATAAATAAGGGGTTTTAAAGGGTTTCAAGAAAAACGGCCCCCAAGAGAGGGGCAAAAATTTTGAAAAAAAAAAAAAATTTAAAGTTTTTATACCCTTTGGGTTTTAAGGAAGCCACCCCCGGGCCAAAAAATACCCCCCGAGGGTTCATTTTCCTTAGGTTTCAAAACCAAAAAATTTGAAAACCCCCCCCCAAAAATTCCTTTTTTTCGAAGAAAAAGGGGGTTCCCAAAATTGGAAAAAAAAAATAAACCCCAAACTGAAAAAAAGATTGATTTAAAAAATTAAAAAGGAAACCTACCGAATATTCTGACTGATACTTGAAATACTGGTTGAATATTCTTGCCTGTACTCAGGGGCGTTGCTAGGGTCCTAAAACATCCGGGGCCCTGGCCCTCTGTGTTACATTTTGCTCAGTGGGGGCACGGGTAAAAACAGTTTTTTTCCATCCCACATCGTACGCTGAAATGAAATTTTTACAGATAAAAAAAGTACTTATTTCAAAAATTTTTCTGCAAATTTCACATAAAAACCTGTCCTTCTTCTCAAAAAAAACTTTTTAAAAATAATTTCCACCCCCCCCGAAAAAACTCCCTTTTTTTCAAAACCACTAAATTTCTGTATAATAGTTTAACCCCCTCTAAATAATATGACAAACAGATAATACACCCAAACATGGAGCAGAAAATCCCCACACGAATTTTCCGTCAAAACTTTTAAACATAACAATACCATAAATACCAAGACCAACAATTCCCAAAAGCCTTTAAATTTTGGCATCCTCAAAATGCGGCCCCCCCAGCCTTTTTTGGAAAACTACAACTCCCATCATGAAATTTTTATCCCTCTTACCCCGTGGGAAAGATGGGGGGGGTTTTAGTTTCCCAACAGCTGGAAGGGGCCCTAGTTTGAGGATGCCCTGGCTTAAAAAATTTTCTGCCACAAATATTACCACACGCGGGCACCACATAGTGGGCAAATACTCTGCAGACATAATTTATTATAGTGAAATTCCCTGTCCCTTTTGTATTTAAAGGGAACCACTGTATACACACCCTTTTCCTTTTTGTAGGTAGTTTTTATATAATGCCCCTTTGGTAGGTAGCCTATAACTGCCCCACAGGTAGCTGTAACACGCCCCTCAGGTGGGTTTAAATACGCCCCTCAGGTACTGTATATACTGCCCCCTCAGGTAGTGTATCACCCCCCTAGGAAGCTTAAACACTCCCCCCTCGGTAGCTGTATACACCATAGTTCCCAATTTTTTGAAAATGAAAAAGCAGGAGATTGAAAGGGTGGCCCGGCTACGCGCTGCAGCAAAAATTTGCAGGGGCAGCCCATCTTTTGTGTACCACCCCCCCTTTCAAAACCACACCCACTCCGCAACTGCATAATGGCTTGGGAAAAGAAAGCCGGGTAGATCCCTAAGCCAGTAGACCTCCCTAACAAGGTAGGGGCCCCTTACAGGCAGGTAGTTGCCCCCTTTTTAGCCGGGTAGATCCCCCCCTTTTTGTAGCCAGGTATTTTCCCCTCTTCATTACCAGGAGTTGCCCCCTTCTTAGCCAGTATTGCCACCTTCATTAGCCGGGTATTTGCCCCTTTTAGTAGCCAGGTGTTCCCCCTTTCATTAGCCGGGTTATTGCCCCCTTCATTATTCAGGTATTTGCCCCCCTATAGCTAATAAAAAATAAAATAATGAAAGTCACTTACCTCACCAGGCTCCTTGCAGCGGGGGCCAGCTCCGGCCGATCTCCTCAGCGTCGCAGGGGAGTGATGCACGCGCGCACTCCCCCCCCCCGGGACACGACCTGTATGTACAGCGCGCACGGCCCGGCCTGTACAACAGGGGGAAAGGGGGGAGGGGAACGATCCCCCCCTGCCTCCTCCCCGGCACCGGGGGCGTTTTGTACATACAGGGGGAGGAGGGGGCGACCCCCTCCTCCTCCCTGCACAGTAAGACTGTTTGGGGGCGGGTGAGGGGGCCGTGCGGCCGCTTAAACCCGCCTGTCGCAGGGGCCCCACGGCGCCGCGGGGAGGAAGCCAACTCTGCCGGGAGGCAGGGGGGGGGGACCCCAATTAGGGGGGCCCCCCCCCCAAAACGGGGAGTTGGCATTATGGTTACACTGCCCCTCAGGAGCTGTATATATCTACAGTTATACTGACACTTAGGGGTTAATAACACGCTGACAAATTTGAGCGACCAATATAACTTAACTGTCAGCTCTGTGTCACCCGACCCACAGAGCTGACATTTTACTCTGAAATTTAAAATTATATTGGCCCCCAGACATACTATGAAAACTTCTCCCCAGAATGTACACATTTTAATACCTTGAGTAGCTCGCCCGGGGGGGGGGGACACCCCATACGGGGAGGGGGGGGGGGGGGGCAAATTTTTCCCTAAGGGAAATACAGCCAATGGGGCCCCCCCCCCCAAAAAAAAAAAAAAAATTTCACCCTCCCCACTAATTTTTCCTCTTGCCCCGCACCAGGGGCCTGTCACAACTTTCTGCACATTCCACAAGCTTTCCCGTCCAATCTCCTCACATCACTGCACAAGACAAATTTTCGTTTTTTAAAAACGCTCCCCTCCCTAGAAGTGTAAACATTGCAAATAATGTCACCAAATAACCACCATACATGGGGCAAACTAACCAGAAAGAATATTGTTACTAATGTTTGGGAGACTGAGACAGGTTCTTTCCAAAAGGGGGCAGGCCCCGTTGTAGGTAATGGCGTCGCGACGGGGAAAGACAGACCCACCAGGTGTTGAACTCACAAAACTCCCAAAAATGGAGGGGCTAACCTCCTTTATTTAACCCTTTGCAACAGGGTGTAACCCCCAAGGAATATGTTTGGGAAACATTCTTCAAGGGGTTTTTGATGAGTTTCATAGAATCAACGAAGAAAGTGTTAACGCGAGTACTTATTTTATCAAACTAAGCCTACTAGCTAGCGTAGTTTCACAGAGTCAGCAGATTGACAACAGCCACCCCAAACTCTTTTTTGGTAATCCAGAAATTATAAACACATATAAATGATCTTCCGTCCGGGGTCTTTCAAGGGCATCCTGTGGGGGGTTAGCTTAAGTGAAGGGAAATCGCTTACAGTTTCTGGTGTCGCCAAAGGTCTCTTTTTTTAAAAGCAAAAACGGTTTGGATTTTTGAGAGCAATTTTTAAACCCAAGGGACGGCAAAAACTGACAAGTCCAATGAATGCCGAAAACCCTTGGGGTCTTTGGCAGGGAGTGGTTATTCTCTCTGGGGTGAGATTTTTTTATGCCGGGGAAGATACAGTGACCCAGGAAAATCACGTAAGGTTCACAAATCGGGAGTTTATCCCTGAGGCCTTACGCCATTTTTAGCAAGGAAAATAATCAAAGATAGAAAACATCTTACACAGTTCAGGCTGCTAAAAACACAACAGGATCTCAATGTTGTGAAGACAGTGTCTGGGTGGGCCGGCTCAAAATTGTAAAACAGAGTGAAAACATAGAGAAAATGTCGGGATTGGCACCCCTGAGGTAGGACCACCCAGCATACTGCCTATTTCTGAAGGTAAAGGCAAAGTATGCCAACCCTTTTTCCAAGGGATGGAGAAAAATGCATTACAAATAATCACTTTGAAGCATGGGGCACCACGGGCACCTGATTTAAAAAGGTGGGGGTTTTGGGGACCTGTGGAGTGTTGATGAAGTTACACATTTACTCCCCTTAAATCATGTACCATTCGGTAACTGGGGCTGCCCCTTTTCACATCGTTTTTTTTCACGGGGAAAGAGTGGTTAAAAGGGCTTTTGATGGAACCCCACCCCTTCTCCAACAGGTCTTTCAAACCTTTGCTTTTGCCTTTTCCCTTGGAAGTGTTCAAGGGGTACTGCGTACACAGGTGGTTGGGGGCAGTTTTAACTGCCCACAAAGGGGATTTACGGGTACCTCCCAAACATCTTTTTTGGGGGTTTTGCCCACAAATGTGATGGAACCCAATCCCAAATTTCTGGGGCTCATTTTTGGGATGGAGGGTGCGGGTAGGCGTAAACATGGGGGCACAAAAAGGGTCTCCTCGGGCATATGCTAAAATTTTTGGGGGTTTTCCTGAGAAAATCTACAGATCCCTTTTTTGCACTCAAAATACAGTCCCAAGAAATTGTATGGACTATCTGGGCCCACCAACACACTTAAATGACAAAGAAACAGGGGATATTCAATTTGACAGTTTTTTTTAGTAATTTTTAACCCCTTTTCCCTCAACCCCTTGACAAAAAAATTTAATCTGAAGAGATAACTCTTCGGTAAAATTTTCCCTTTTTTATAACAGTAGGGGGCTGCTCCTGGTCCACTAAAAATCGTTTAAATTCCCCGTGTCCCACATGTAATGTGATGATTAATTGTGGGCCGGGGTGTGTCAAAGGCTGGTGAACATTGGGGGAACTCACAGATTGCCTACACTTCATTAATCGGGCAGTAGCCTGGCCTTTCTTGGGGACATCTGGGAATAATGCCCCCCTTTTTCCCAAAATTCCAGCATTCCAAAATTTGCTCTTGTCTGGGGGGGCCCTTCATGGGGGGCCCTTTCCCTTTTTATACGCTGGAATCTGCCCCTTGGCCTGCGGGGGTTGATGATCTTTACACTTTTTTTTTAGTTTTAATTCAACCCCAGCTCCCTTAGCTATGGCCACAGATCAGGGAACTGGCGGGTCCGCCAGCTGGGGGGGGCCTTTTTGACAGGGGCTTGTTTTGGGTCCTTTAGTCCGACATAATGGTTTTTCAAATTCTCATGTCCTTAATGTCAGCTGCCTCATACCCAAATAAGCCAGAGCTTTCTAAAACTGTGGCATAGCGACACTTCTTTTTTGGAGTCGGGGGCCCGTGTCAGAAATTGCATCTTTTTTCCCCTGCTGTCTTGTCCCAAGGTTTAATGGCATCAAAATTTCGTGCCAGACGATCTGTGGTTTTGTCTACAGGGACTTGCCTAGCCTTTTGCCTTTATTTGATTTTTGAGTACCCTCCCCCCGGGTCTCTAGGGGGGGGCTCTCTAGGCACCCGGGGGCAGGTACGCCTTCGGGATGCCTTCCAGCCGTAGGAAAGTGCAGGTAAGTAGTGGGTCGGGCAGGGTATTGCACATTGACAGGACTCAGCGGGCTCCAGGGACGGTAATGCGAATCATGTGTCCTACCTTCCTCCTTAACTGGGCATGGGACTGTTGATAAATGGATATAATCCCCAGCCGTGGGGGGGTTTAGGCCCCCCAGGCTGAGCATCTATCTCTCCAATCTGGATTTTTCTGGTACATCTAGGCATGTCCACCCCTCGGGGCCCTTATATGCCCGTGGTGCAGTGGGGTACGTGGTTTTTTTTGGGGGGTTTTCAGGCTTGGGGACAGGGAAAAGGTTTTCACATATTTGTTGGGATTTTAAATTTCCCCTCCCATATTTCTAACAGTCCCCCTTTTTGTGTCTTTTAACTTTTGTTTATCATTGCATTCCCGGGGTACGTCATGCCACATTGTGGGTTGGCAGTTTTGTCATTGCTTTCTAGCCAACCCTTAAGTTAGGGGGGAACTTTTTTCCAGCATGTTCATCAATGTCCCCCTTTCTCCCGCCCCCAATTTTTTAACTTTCCTGCAATCCTTTACTGCTTCCCCGGCCCTTTGGGGGCATTGCACAATGTCTACCAGAGACCCTTTTTTCTGTTTCTTTGTTAGGGAAAACTTTGTTTCTCTGGTAACCCCATTTTTTGGGCGGCTCCGGTAATTCACCCCCAAGCGCCGGGAACCTGGGGGAATTTTCCACAGGCTGTGGCCACACTTCCGAAGCAGCACTGGGTTTTTTTTTTAGTCCCCAAATTTCCCCTGGTGCGTGGCAAAGTCCCAGGACACACAATACTGGAGGCAAGCTACAGTAAGCCTTTCCTATCACAGAGCAAATTACACGTCCCCCCCTGGGGGTCCTCGCTGGGAACCCCTTGAAACCCTTTTACTTTTTCCCATGGGGAGAGGAAGCATGAAATAGGGAGCACAAAAACTGATACTACAATTAACCATTTTAGACCCGGGGTCAAAATTTTTCATGATTTACACATGCAATATGGGTTTTGGCAGTGTACAGCACTATTCCCGTACAGTTTTGTAACACTCAAACTCATGCAAAGTCACGCAATCACGGCCAACAGTAAAAATCCCCGCCTCTGGGGCCTTTTAGTACCAACAAAGGGAAATGCCCCTATCCAAACTTTCTGGACAGCTTTTTAAAACCCACTTCTTCAGCCTCCTCCGAGATAGGTCCTCAACCTGTCCCCTAATCCCAGGCCTCTAAACAAACCCCCGGGGAGGCCCGGGTCTGTCTCAACTTTATGCAGACTCCCGGGAGGGAGGGGTAGAGAACGAACCCGTTCGCACCAAGTCCTAGCCTCTAAGGGGCCCGCCTCCGGACAGGCCAGCTGCGTCTTAGATTTTTTTTGCTGACTCGGAGAAAGGGGGACAGACCTTTTCCCTGACCACTTATCCGCCACTCTCACACCTTCACTCCCTAAACCCTAAAGACAATGAAAGCACTATAAAGCAGGGAAGAGAGAGAGACATTAACCCAAACACGAAGCAAGCAACACCCTTTCCCCACCAAAGAACAGCGACAAGCTCAGGGGCAGGCAGTAACACAATTTGGGTTTTACCACGTCTTCCCGGGTCCTGGTCCTCCCATTATGTCCACGGGGGTGGGGGGGGCTGTTGTGGGCCCCGCGTTCTCCCCAAACTTGTTATGGCAACTGAGACAGGGGGTTTCCCCAACAGGGATCAGGGCCCACTGTTGTAGGGGGAAAGGCGTCGCGCGGGGGGAAAAACGAGCCCACACAGGTGTTTAACTCAGCAGAAAAAATCCCAAAAATGGAGGGGCTGAACCTCCTTTATTTAAAAACCCTTTGCAACGGTGAAAACCCCCAAATAATATGATTGGTTAACATTCATTTCAAAGTGTTTTTTGATGAGTTCATAGAAACAACGAAGAAGTGTTACCCCCGCAGTATCTTATCTTTTCAAACATAAGCCTACTAGTAGCGTATTTTAAAGAGAGTCAGCTAGATTGACAAGCACCCCGGCGCCATCTTCTTTTTGTGTCATCCGAAATTTTAAAACACCTATAAAAAATGATCTTTTCCCTCCGGGGTCTTGCAAGGCATCCCGTGGAACCGGGGATTTCCCTATCATAAAAACACCCTACAAAACCAAGACCCAAAAATATTACTACTTTTGGGCAAATAAACCTGCCAGACCCTGACCGAACACGATCCCCACATGGACAGTGACACTTTCACAGGCTCTGATTACATATACCAAACCGCCATACAGTGACCAATATGGTAATATAGTTGTAGTATACGCTCTACAGAAAGTAATATTAAACGCAGTTTTCATTTAGTGACTCCCCGGAGACGTTTTCTGATCACGTTTTTCACTTTCCCTTTTTTCCCTTTTCTCCGGTTCACACCTTATGCGGGGTTATTCCGGCCAATACTCGTCCCTGAGGATTGGAACAAATATCTTAGAATCCCACATTTCCAGCAACCCCTTACTTTTTAAGGTATATACGCCCCCCAGTTAGACGGGATATAGATGCCATCTCAGGTAGGTTTTATGTATATATGTTCCTCATCAGACAGGGGTATAGGGCCAGGCAGGTAAATACTAGGGACCAGGCAGCAATGGGCTCGGCAGAGATGGGGGCCTCAGGGAGGATAAAGGGGGGCCTCAGGCAGCCGTATGGGGCCACAGGGAGGCGTTGGGGGCCCCCAGGCAGGTATGGGGCCCACAGGCAGGGGATGGGGGCCAAAGGCAGGGGTAAAGGGGCACAGGCAGGGGTAAGGGGGCCACAGGCAGCCGTATGGGGCCACAGGCAGCCGTATAGGGGCCACAGGCAGCCTATGGGGGCCACAGGCAGGCGTATGGGGCCCACAGGCAGGCGTATGGGGGCACAGGCAGCCGTATAGGGGCCACAGGCAGCCGTATGGGGCCACAGGCAGGCGTATGGGGGCCACAGGCAGGCGTATGGGGCCACAGGCAGGCGTATGGGGCCACAGGCAGGCGTATGGGGACCACAAGTAGCCGTATGGGGGCCACAGGTAGCCGTATGGGGCCACAGGCAGCCGTATAGGGGCCACAGGCAGCCGTATAGGGGCCACAGGCAGCCGTATGGGGGCCACAGGCAGCCGTATGGGGGCCACAGGCAGGCGTACGGGGGCCACAGGCAGGCGTATGGGGCCACAGGCAGCCATACAGGGGCCACAGGCAGCCGTACGGGGCCACAGGCAGGCGTACGGGGGCCACAAGCAGGCGTACGGGGGCCACAGGGAGGCGTATAGGGGCCACAGGCAGGCGTTTGGGGGCTCAGGCAGGCAAAAATAACAACATTTATACTCACCTTACCTGCTTCTTGGCCACGCGCTCCTCTTCTGTCTTCTTCTTTCCCGGCTGCGCGCTCCTCTTCAGTCCGACACTGGAGACGTGATGATGTCATCACGCCTCCAGCGCCGGGACGCTCCTCCGGCGCTCTACAGGCGCACGGCCTATGATGCGCTGTGCCCCCGAGGAGAGGCAGCGTCGCAATGACCTCACTTCATCGTGACGCTGCCGAGCTGAGCCGCACAGGGCCGCGGCAGGTCCTCAGCGCTATGAGGACCCGGCGGCCCCGCTGTATCGGACCGGGGCCTCCCTCCGCAGAAGCGCTCAAAGAGACCGCCGGCGCTTCAGGCCCACGACAGCGGCCTGGAGCCCGGCGATGTTCGGGGCCCCTGTTTGCGCCCCTTAGGGACAGGCAGAGGTAGGCGCCCTAGGCGATCGCCTACCTCTGCCTACCCGTCGTCCCGGCCCTGGAGCCGACGCTAGGAGCTCGCTGAAGCCTGGCTCCTCCTCCTCTTCTACAGGAAGTCCCAGCTGCTGGCAGCTTAGAGAGGAATGTTGTGCATCTCCTGACAGAGCGCAGCGCACAGCAGCCTGCCGGGAGCCCCAGCGGCGGCAGCAGCGGCGGCAGCAGAGAAACAGTACATGTAGTAGTCGCCCGCGCCGCACCACTAGTTCTCATAGAGAACAACAATGCAGCGCTGCACTACTATAGGGAATGAGGGCCGGCCGGGAAAGGAAAGATTCGGGGCAGCAGGCAATATATCCGGGGCACGAGCCCCGGACAATACTGCCTAGCGACGCCCCTGCCTGTACTGCAGTGATATACAAATAAAACAATTTCACTAATCCAAGCATATTATGAACTGTTGAAGTGCGGTTTCTCTCACATGGATATTTCTGATATATAGAGGCAGTGATAAGCCCATCTTAAACATGTACCCCCCATCTTTGACATAGTTTTGCAAACTGAAATGTGGTATAAAGAAACTAATAGTGAACATGCCCATTCTGTATCAATGGATAGTGGCCTTCAGAATAATTTCCTTTGATAGGCAGAAGGAACCCCAGTTTTATTCTTTACAGAGTAATATCTCCATATGTTTTATACCTTTTCAGCTTTCAAATCTATTTCTGAAGAGGAAAATGCAATTTTCTGTTTCATTTTGGGCTCAGTTCTCCTCTTCTCACAAACTAAGCCAGTTGTATTATGCATCTACTGTGACTCACATAAAGCAGCGGGCTGGAGAAATATAAGGGTTAGGTTTGTGGTCTTAGGATTTGCAAATGCAGAATGAGATTTCTGACACATTTATATTCAGTAACTAACTGTGAATGTCCGTTTTCTGTCTACCTTTTTCCCTTGTTCCCAATTATAGCTTACATCTTTCCATTCCAGGTGGCTCTCTTATTTGATATTACAGCATGAGTGTGTACAGCTCCGTAGGACTGAGAAAACACATTTTAGGGCCACATGTATGAAAACTGTCTAGGTCTAAAATTCACTTTGTTGCCCACAATAACCAATCAAAGCACCCCTCTCATTTTTCCAGAGAACTATATGAAATGAAAGGGGCGCTGATTGGTTGCTATGGGCAACAAAGTAAGTTTTAGACCTAGACAGTTTTCATACAGGTGGCCCTTAGTGTCATTAGAAATAAGATTGGCTTGGTAGTTGTATCCAACCTGGTAATTATTATGTAGACCAAGGGTATCAAAGTTAGCAGTGAAATTATATCTGGCCCAAGAATGGTTGTAATGTAATCAAAAGAAATTAGCCTGTGAAAAACCATTACCATTGAAATTTAACTCAGAAGGCTACAAATAAAAAAAAGGAGGCATAAGATTTTTTTTCTAATTTTATATAAGAAATAATTGCCACAGATTTGTCTTTTATTTGCCATTTGCTTTCACATGTGTTTATAGTATTAAGCGTTGCTTGTTCCAGATTCAATGTTTCAGCAAATCTTAAGTTTGTTTCCTTATCAAAAGGTGTATAATTATATCTGATGAAAGGAAAAACTCCATCTTTTTCAACATATATCAAGAATGGCCCATGACTTTGTTCAAGTTTTGAATTATTGCCCACTGTGTACTTGAATTTGACACCCCTGATGTAAATCATATAGGACCCAGAGTTTTACAACAAATACCCAGCTTTTGGTAGGAGAACACAAGGTTACCTACTGCCAGGTTTTTGGGGCTCATTTTTTCTCAAAACCCATGTCAGAAACTCTGGTACTCTGGGGGACCAATTATATTATTTGTTTTAAAGCACCATTAATTTTAGGGCTCTTTACACATGCAAAGGGGGTCACATAAAACAAAGCAAGTATAATAACTGAATGAGAGATTAATTGGTAAAGAGAAAGAGAGAAACCCTTCTGTCACGATCTGCAAATTCCTCTTCCTCCTGCCCACATGCAATTGTATATTCGATCCTGGTGGTTGGAATTTGCTAATGCTGTTCATTGCTGCAACAGTTAACTCCTCCAACTGGGCTGGGCCAGGTGTGGCACCTCCTCTTCTGCTGTCTCCTATAAAAGGCCCCTCCTCCCAAGAGTCTGTGCCTGAAGATTGGTGTTGCTGGGCTGAGGACCGCTTCACTGTCTCATTGCTGGGCTGAGGCCCGCTTCACTGCCTCAAGCCCCCTGAGTCCTGTCCTTGCTGTGTTCCTGGGAAGTTCCTGCACTTGGTGTCATGTTCCTCTGCAGTACCTCCTGGCAGAGTCCTGTGTTCCTGAGCCGTATCTCCTGGCGGAGTCCTGTGTTCCTGAGCCGTATCCCCTTGCGGAGTCCTGTGTTCCTGAGCCGTATCCCCTTGCGGAGTCCTGTGTTCCCGAGCCGTATACCCTAACGGAGTCCTGTGTTCCTGAGCCGTATCCTCTGGTGGAGTCCTGTGTTTCTGAGCCTTCCCTCCTGGCTGACTCCTGTGTTCCTGAGCCGTCTCCCGTGGCAGAGTCCTGTGTTCCTGAGCCGTATCCTCTGGCGGAGTCCTGTGTTCCTGTGCTGTCCCTCCTGGCGGAGTCCAATGTTCCTGTGCTGTCCCTCCTGGCGGAGTCCGGTGTTCCTGTGCTGTCCCTCCTGGCAGAGTCAGGAGTTACGGTGCAGTACCTCATTGCGGAGTCCGGTTTTCCTCTACTGTCCCTCCTGGCGGAGTCCGGTTTTCCTGTGCTGTCCCTCCTGCGGAGTCCAGTTTTCCTGTACTGTCCCTCCTGGCGGAGTCCGGTTTTCCTGTGCTGTCCCTCCTGCGGAGTCCAGTTTTCCTGTGCTGTCCCTCCTGGCGGAGTACGGTGTTCCTGTGCTGTCCTTCCTGTCCCACAGTGGCCCATGCCATCCTGTCACCTACATACTCCGGATCCGTGACCCTAGACTTTGCCATTATGGACATTCCACATTTTGCGGACAATACTCCTGCAGCTTGGCCTAGACCATACGTCCCTGACCGCGGTGGGTGGAGTCTGCCTCTGTGGTTCCAAGGATCCACTTTCTCTTATATTTGTTTCAAGGGTTCCCTTTTGTTTCCTGTATTCCTGTGTTTGCTCTAATAAATCCTTGAAACGTGACACCTTTGTGTTAGGACGAGAGAAAACCTTCCTGTTAGGACTTACAATCTATCTCGTTTCGAAGAGTGGGTAAATCGATGTCATTGATCTCAATGAGAGCGTCATTGTTAATTAAAATGTTTTCCTTTTTATAACTGATCGTGGATTGTGCCAGCCATAATTTTATTTTCAGAAGACTTTCTGGCAGGGCAGTAGAGAGTAATCAATTTGAATGCAGAATAGTTCACCAACAACAAAAAAGCACATTGCTCCATTTATTAAATAAGTCTAATATAGGTTAAGGTTCAGAGAACTTTCATTGAATGACAACTGCCTTAACCAACAATAACCTTCTTGTTGCTGTTCTCAGGTACTTGAATTAGCCTTGAATCGGCCATACACAAAAGGCACTATTTTGACGTACATAAAGCCTTGAGTTTCCCAGAGGACTGAAATGCCAAGTATTTCTACTGCACAGTTGAAGAACTTTCTGTGTGTACCACCATGCTGTGACATAACCCTATTGTGTTAACACCTGCTTCTTTATCCATGGGCAAACTTTCTTTAGCATTTTGGGGAAGGTGTGATGATTGCGTTGGAGTATGGATGAATTTTTATATAATTTGATGGTTGGTTTTATTCTTTGCCTAACTGGAAATTAACCCCTTAATACCTCAAGTGTTTTGTACCCTGAGGACCAGGCTATTTATAGTTATTTTCTATTTACGTTAAATGAATGCTTCTAGCTTTTTATTTGTCATCCTATGCATTTGTGTCTCTCTCTGATCGGCTTTATTTTGTATCATTTTTACACCCATAAGGCGATATGTCCCATTATGGCTTTGCCATTCTTTTGGTGTATTTTGCGCCAAAAAAATGTTGACGCCCTATTCTCTTTATTAATGAGCTGTCGTACACCAAAACTAGGCACCTGTTATGCCAAACACAACGCATTTGAATGCGCCTAAATTAGGCACATCAAATATGCTATGCAAGGTATACCACATGCTAGATTTATGATAGGTCCATACATTCGGGTACTCTATACACCTTACACCTACATGCGCCTTTAAAACTGGCATAGCGCGCTCCTCTTTTCTGACATGTCGCACTTCACAATCAGTGCTATGCTGGATATAGTTAGACCCAGCAGTTCTGTTATTTGACAGCTGTTGCTGGGATCATGTAATTGTCAAAACCAGTAGTTCTTTGTGGCAGTGTAAAGTTAGACTAGACATTCTTACAGTAAAATGTGCCACTTTAACAGTGTTGATAAATCTGGGGCATTTTAGAACTGTCAAACACTTAACACCTTTTATAAAGTTGGCTTACTTTACGCCCCCAACTGTGCCAAAATTTTGGTGCACACTAAGCCACACTCCTTCCAAAAACCAAGCCCTTTTTTCCAATGTCATGCCCCCTTTTTCGGTTAAGCAAGAATTGTTTTTTTAAAACTGCTTTAA
>JAODAL010037647.1:0-40156 GCA_025379985.1 Phyllomedusa bahiana
ATATCCAGTATTCTTTAAAGAGCTTGTCTGTGTTCGCCCCGCGGCCCCAACCCCCCCCCCCCCCCGCTCCCCCTGTGACTTTACAGCGGAAGATGCCCTTTAAAATTCTTGCCTAACTACCTAAAATCTGCAAATCTCTGATCTAACTGAGTTCTAAGGATCACAGCTAAAAGTAGAGCTGTCTCTGTGAACAAATAGAATAATTTCGCTGAGCTGTTTGCACAAAGGCAGAGCGCACGTTCTACTGCTTTGGATACTGACACACACTGATCTTTAAACAGGAAGGGCTGTTCTATGTAAAACGAGGTCTGTGATTTTTCCAGCCAATCGCAACCATACACATCCCAGTCATGACGTCGCACCCATTCACCCTGCTCTATTCTCTAAGCTGATTTGCTGGCCGCCAAAATGACGGGAAGCGGCGAAAATGGCGCGATATTAATAGATTATGCACAGATTTTAACCTAAATTATCGCGTGATCTAAAAAATCCGATCAACGTAATACCGTGCCGTTTTCAACTTTGTCGATAATAATTTCGCTCAACACTATTGAAGATATATAAAATCCACCTTTATTAGGAGATGAATAAAATATGAACAATCAGGACAAAAGCATGCTACGACTAAGGGCCAACATGCTTTGGGTCTGAAACGCGTCAGATGCTTTTGTCCTATTTGGAGTCTTTGCATGTGCATGTGTAGTCCCTGCTGACTACATTTATTACGGGTGAGCTGGTTTACTATCTTCTCTTCAAAATGTTATTGACCAGCCACAGTTTTTTACACTTTCAGAAAAAACACTCATTCAATTTTGTAAGTGATAAGGTAAAAAGACAAGTCAGTTCTAAATCGCTTTAAAACAGTGTAGAATGTGCCAGTATGTATGGACCTGTTATTCTGTAGTTCATAAATTTGGCGCATCGTAGGCGTAATCCTGCAACGAATTCTATCTGTGCCGCATAGTAAAAAATGTAGAAAAGACTCTACAGAATTCCTGACAGCTCGTGCCATGTTTACTGATGTTAATTTTAAAACTATATTAAATAAAATTACTTTATACTAATATAAAATTAATTAAGAATTTATCATTTAAAATTAATGTCTAAATAATATAATTTATTTACAATTAAGTAATATCAAATTAATATTAAATTATATATTATAAAATTAATATAATTAATAACATTTAGAATAATTTAAATAATATTGAATTAGAAAATCAATACAGCATCTACCATAAATCCCATTATTATCCCATAGCATTATCAGTGATTGCAAACACACCACAGCAGGTTAGAAATAAAAGAAAAGCCATTAGAATAGCATGTCAGTGAATAGAAACTATGGTGCACCATAGATCCCAGCGAGACCTGTGGTGTGACGGCTATTGCCATATGTAGAATAAAGTTTGACATCAGCAAAATTAAATTTCAACACTGATCCCCATCTGAATTAAATTTGTTTCATTTAATGTAGTAAAAATAAAAAAATAAAAAATCTGAATAAATTTTTATTGTTAACATAATTAATTTTCCATTACAAAATCAACTTGATGAATTTCACTAGTATATGTAGAGAGGAGAAGTAACAGTGAGAATAGAAATGTTACAGTTCTTAACTATGTTTGACAGTAATAGCTCCTTATCTCTTGCAACATCCTAACCACAAATTGACACAAGGAGAGCATTGTGAAGAGCAAGAGAAACATTTAACAGTATGAGTGACGTTTAGGAGCTTCTGTTCTTCTCTATAGAGATTGAAGCAGTTAATTAAGTTGCTTTTCTAATATAAAAGTTATTCCAATAATAACAAATTTTTATAACTAATTCTTACAAAATACTTTTTTATACTTTTATATTGTATGTTAATTTTCGTTCATCAAAATGTAGGTCAGCGGGTTAGCCTTTATTTGACATACAGCAATAGCCAGCACACCACAGGCCTTGCTGAGGCTTGTGGTGCACCACGCAAGATCACTACCATTTCTATTCACTGACATGCTATTTTTACACCTTTTCTTTTATTTCTAGCCTGCTGTGATGTGTTAGTAATCACTGATAACAATACGCTACCTCCATAAATACCCAATTGAGAACCAGATTTATGATAAATGCTGTATTGCTTTAATTAATTAATTTATATTATTTAATTAAATATAAATTTTAGAGGAGATACTTTTAGATTTTTTATATTATTTAATTTAATATAAATGATATGTAATGTAATATTTAGTTTATATTATTTAATTTTATAGTTTGATAATTATCATAAATTTGTTTGCATTTTTTTGTGATATAAGTTGTAAAATAAATGATATTTTTTGCCCTAATGGCAAATCTAGTTCCACTTCAACATCTTTGGGCTCGGGCACACCACTTTCAACTTGGTCTGCCTCTCCTGACAGTTATGCGCCTAGTTTTGTTGTTCCACATTCATAAATGTGTCTAATCCTAAAAATGTGGTGCGACACGTCCCCAGAACGCCTCACATCTATGGCGCATAACAGAATGTCAGGGCAGGCGCAGATTGAGTTTGGAGTACAACTGCTCATACATCTATAGAACAGGCCTACAATAGCTTTTTGGCCTATAATCACGCCAGAACACTTACACATACCTGTTCATACATGTGGCCCAATGTGTCTGTCGACTTCTCTCTTTTGTAGTTCACCACCAGTCCAGTTTGGTTGAAGGGAGAGGGACTTAGAGTCCTGCTTCTTCTGCTTCCATACTGCCCTCCAAAATCAGCATGAATAGTAATTTACTGGGAGTAAATAGGGCTGGTGCAAAGTAAATGCCAGGACCAGCCTCAAGTTGTTAATACCGGCTGGGCTGACGGACTATCAGCCAGGTGGCAACCCTACTTCCACACAATGAACCATGTGTTAGGGACAGGAACATGCAGCATAGGAAATAAGGTTTTTTCATATTAAAAAACACTGCCAAGTTTGAAAGATATTGAAGTTTAAAGATTGGGTTGTGCCATTGCCTCATTCCATCCCCCTCTACAAGCGTGAATAAGGAGTCATCTTTTTACATGGTTTAATTGTAACTACCGTGGAAATGTATAGAGTAAAGGTGACGTGTGATTGATGCTGCATGTTTTACATTGATCTCTCTAGGTACTGTATTGTACATTGTTTGGGGTGTTTTTTGGCAAAATTCATCTCGAAATACTGTACGTGTCAATATACGCCCAAAAAGACACCTTGTGAACATACCCTCACAGTTCTTTGCCTGAGGTAAAGAAGCCAGAGTTATAGCAATTAGCCAAACACTGAGTCAACTTCTCTATAAACCCTTAGGGCTTGTCCCCACTACACAGGCTTTTCATCCGGTTTTACAGACGGTTTTCAGTTTTGAAAACTGTCTGTAAACCGGGTGACAACTTTTAACATTGACCTTAATGGAAAATCCATGCAGCGGTCCCTACTGCACGGATTTTCCGCCGGATGGATTTTTAGACCACTGGTGGTCCGAAAAAACATAGAACATGTTCATTCTTCCGCCCAGTTTTCGGGCAGAATATGAACATTTCTATGCGAAGGGGGAGGGCTTTTCTCCACAAACAGTTAATCATCCCCCGGCGGCCATGTGCACTACCGCAAAACCGGTCGGATAATGGCATGATGAGACCTTAGAGTATATTACCCTTGTGTGGATCTGATGCAGATTTTGGGTCAGCTTTTGTTGCGGATCTGTAGTCGATTTATCATGGATTTTACTGCAGGTTTATTTTTACAAATTAACTTAAATTGGAGGAGAAAAAATCTGCAGAAAAAGTCTGTCATCAGATTTTAGTGCAGATTTAGACTTTTCCTATTGAAGACAAAGTACAATAAATCTGCAACAAAATTTGCAGCTGATCCGCCCATGTAAATGTACCCTTTGGTTATAACAAATAGGTTTGTAGGAGTCAATGTAGCTTCTCTATTAAAATGTATAGCTTATATTTCAGGCTCACTTGAGTGATTTTATGAGAGAAGGGGACCACCTCTCCTTATGGAGAGCACCAGTTAAGGTGTGTAGTGTTTTGATTGCCTTTTAGCCCACTACTAAGCATCTGCATATCACAAGGCATTATGAGCAATATTGGCTTGACAATTATTCCTTTTTGCTTCTCGAAGATTCAGTGAATCAGAAGTAAATTGAGGATTTGTTACAACCTATAGAGGGCGCAGTGAGCTTTCCAGCTCCTTTCCCATAATGCCTTGTGATTGAGTGATTTTACAAAGCCTATGCCTATGATTAAGCTCCCTTATCATATTCATCAGCTTGCATAAATGTATGTGTAAAGCCTGTTCTTGTGTATACAGTTTTTTCATTCACTGTCTCTGGACTGTAGGAAAAGAAGACTAGGACAAGTGTTTAAGGTCTGCAATCCCATTTGTACACGTCTCCTGAGCTGTTCTACACAGAATACAAAGGAGTGGTTTGAAGTGAAGCCAGGAGATTATGCTTTTCTTTCTTCCTTAAATCATAACCTTTGCTAAATAAACAATGAGGACACAAGTTTCTGCAGTTGGCAGCAATGAGCAACATGTGAATATGGCCTGAGAAATAATATCTTCTTGATTAGGGTAAATATGTTGACGATATTCAAAATCGAGTATTTCCATATTGATTTCCTAGCATTAGTCAGGGCTAGTAGAGAAGGTACAGTTCTATATGTATGAATCTCAGTTTTCTGCTTGCATAGTCACATTAAAATGTTTCATTTACTAAAACCGTATAGGTGCATAAACTTTACAAGTATTAACATGCTGCAGGACTTTCAGGATATTTCCTATCCAAAACAAAAAAAACTGCCGTAGTGTGATGCCTTAGAGCCATGTCTTATTTCCCCATTTCTCTTGAGGCCTTGCTATAGTCTCCTATCCTACCAAATTCTTAGCTAGGTCCTCTCTATGTGTCACATATTACATGATACCATTATGGAGATGTGATGGCTTTTTATAAATTTCATAAGCTGCAGGATCTATTTTTCTCACTTACTCCAATTTTTCGTAACCTGTTGTCACAATGCATGCCACGATCTTTCATTGATCAGTGGAATGATGCCTTGAGTTGCTGCTCTCTGAAACTCATGCACCTTACTGTTGAGCACGAGCAAAAATCACTTATTACACTAGAGACTAATTTACAAGAGATTAAACAGTCTATTATACCATACAGGAATGATCCGGTTTTTGTACAGATGAATGATAAAATTAAATCTAATCTAGCTAAGTTATAGGATACGAACACCCTGGTTAAACAGGCTAAATATGACCGTGACTGTCTAGATTATGCCCAAGGAAAGATCTATAAGTGGCAACAGGACAACTTCAATAAGGATTACCCAACATCGATCCTAAGGAAATTTAAAAATAAGAGACACAATAAGAAAGTGTCTTTTTTGCCTTTAAATTGGAGACAGTACTGAAACATATACAGACACGTCCGATTCAGAGGGGTTATCAAATTCACGAGATGATCTCATGGCTGGCAATCTATCAGATATACCCCAGGCTTCAAAAAACATGGGTGGAATCAGGGGCACGCACGTCCACCAAACGTTGTCCGGAGGGCGGGCAAGAGACACAAGAGGCCCACCATTAAGTTACCAGACGAGACAACCCCTGAGATTCCCCCAGAGAACCTAGATGAGGAGAGTAATCCCAATATATCTAGTACAGTGTTAAATCTCTCAGCATGTATTTTGACTACTGATCAGGTCAATGTTTTGAGCAAGGATTGAATTATTGTTCCTTCAGAGATTTTTCAATTTGTTTAATACAATAAAAGATGTTAATCGCTTCATAAAATTACTGCGTTAAAAAAAAAATTTTCTCTGAGGATTCATGCAAACAAGTAGAATCATGATAAACATACTGTTCGTCAGAATTTCTTTCCTAAGGGTTTAAATTTTGCTGAAGAACAGAGATCAATCCTTATGCCTGAAAGTCTTGATGACGATTTGGTCAGCATAGCAAATGTAGACATGGATGATGTAACACTGCAATACACCAAAAATACGGATTTTTATCCTATCAACTCCAGAGCCAAGGTAATGGATGATTTTCAGTCACTGGTAGAATTGGAATTAAGGGATCTTTATATAAATAAACAATCAGGACACAAAAATCTTACCTTCAGAGAAAATAGTGCTCTGAGGGAGTTGAAGGATAATCCGTATTTGGTGATACGCCCTTCGGACAAGGGTAGTATGGTAGTAATGAAGGGATCTATATTCCGTGAGGTCAAATGCATGTTAGAATAGTGAGGTGATAGAAAACTCCCTCTGAGTCTATTAAATGTTTCATAACGATGGTACAGATTGCTGTGAGGGAGTTGCATTAAATGTTATAACATTAAAACAGAAAGAGGGTTTGTCCACCAAATTTCCCAAGACACCTATTTTTCATGCTTTTCCCAAGGCTCATAAGGGAATTTTTCCACCTCCTTTAAGGCCCATCATTTCTGGTATAGGATCTATATTTGAAAATCTAAGCAGTTGGTTAAATCGACATCTGCAACCTATAGTTTTTCGTTCGCCCAGCTACCTATGGGATTCCAGGGATGTTTTGAACATGCTTGATACAGTTTTTTGGAAACCGTCATTCATGTGGGTTTCCTGCGACATTGTCTCGCTCTTTACATCCATTCCACAGACTTTGGCTGTTCAAGCACTCACTTGTCAACTCAATAGATACACTAAGTATGAGGATAAACAGTACATCATTATGGTCACTGAATTCCTTTTAGAACATAATTATTTTCAATTCAAACAGGATTTTTTTCTTCAAATTCAAGGATGCCCATGGGATCCTGTTTCTCCCCATTACTGGCCAATATCTATGTGTCGTGGTGGGAAGAGAAATATATCTATTCGGTTGACAATGTTTTTGCTGAGGATATTTTTCTATATATCTAGAATATAGATGATACCTTATTAATTTGGCAGGGACCATCTTTTTCAATATCTAAATTGTAGACTACACCAATAACAATCGAGAAAATCTCAGATTTACATATGAATACAGAGACAACACAATTACCTTTCTAGATCTAAAATTAACAGGTGATGTTACTAGTGGCAAAATACATTCTTGCTCATATAGGAAACCCATTTCTGGAAATGGCCTTTTGTGTGCTTCCAGTTGTCATCCTAGGCATATTATCAATAACCTACCAGTAGGTGAGTTTGTTCGGGCCCGACGAAACTGCAGCAAAACAGAGGATTTTGAGAAAGAAAGAACAATTATTCACACATAGATTACAGGAAAGGGAATACAAACCTGGTTGATCCATAGGGCGATTAAGAAAGTAGAAAACAGGGAAAGAACAACTTTGTTACATAGTTCCAAGACAGATGGTAACAAACAAGGGAAACATTCTTTATGTTTCACTACTCAGTATAGCTGCCAATATACACAGGTTGTTAAAATCATACGTAAATATTTACCTATACTTTCTGTTGACCCTATTTTACGTACTATTCTTAAGGGAGGATGTGAGTTCGTTGCTTCCAGACCTCGAACTATTGGTAATATGGTTTCCCCGAGTTTTTTCCCTGTCACAGAAAATAATCGTAAGTCCCGGTGGTTAGACTTTACGGGTTCCTTTAAGTGCGGAACAAGTAGATGCAGTTTATGCAAGTACATGATCAAAAGTTCTGAATTTACATCTTGTGTCACAGGTCAGACCTATCCTATTACCAGTTTTTTGAATTGCCATAGCACATACGTTATTTATATGATCTGGTGTGAACAGTGCAACCTACAATACATAGGCTGCACGACGAGATCATTACACGTCAGGATCAGGGAACACGTACATGACATAAAATATCCCAACATAAAAAATCTTTCCGGAGCTGCTAAACACTTTAAGGAGATTCATCAAAGTGACATGACATTCTTTAGAGTAAGAGCTATAGAAGGGGTTAAAAGACCTATACGGGGTGGTGATTGGAGGAAATCCCTCACATATCGTGAGGCTTACTGGATCCTTACTCTGGACACCCGTTTCCCTCAGGGATTAAACTACAGGTCGGACCTTCTATATTTGTATTAAACAAATTCTTTGATGTGCATCTTGTATCGTATTGTGTTTCTGATTATGTTTTTTTCTTGTTTGTTTTTTTTTTTTTTTTTGTCTCAGATATATGCCGTTGTTTTTTGACATACGTTTAACATTATTTGTAGCATATTAAGGGTTAATTCTCAGGTGCTTCTATGCTTGTGATCTGGGAGGATATTTAAGGGGTTGGAGCATTGCTTTGTGTATATTACGACTAAGAGCCCAGGAACTGGCTCGAAACGCGTAAATTGTAGCGATGGATTTTTAATTGTTTTTACTGTTTACCCAATAAAGTGCGTTTTTTCTACTTTACCTGAATCTGGAGCACGAGTGCCGGAATTTATCTCTTTCTATACAAGCTTGCAGCTAAGACGTCTACAGCCGAATGTCCGCTTCCGTAGCACCGTGTGTGGAAGGATTATTTGCACAACCTCTGATTGCCTGAGTTCCCTGGTGAGCGTTTATCTATTTTTTCTTTTTTTCTACACGGTCTCCACTGTGTGTCGTGGACGTGCTCGTGTCTGCCTCTCCCAGCCTGGCCATTGCTCACCTCTCTCTGCTCTTGCTCCAGTCCAGTTTGCTGTTTCTGTTTGGAATGCGTGTACCAGTCGCGTAGGGCGTGCACACTGGCTCTTTGACATTTAAAAGGCCAGTGCACCGCTGATTAGCAATCACCGGGCACTGGACCCTTTATTACTTCACTTCCTCCAACACTCCTTGCCAGTTTGTTGGTGTGTTTTCTTAGTGTTTCGCTATTACTGCGTTCCATATTCCTGGTATCTGACCTGTGCTCTGGACCTTGGCTTCTTTTGCATGCCGCCTGCACTGATCTTATCGCCTGTTTTCCGAGTACCCCTCAGTTAGCTCCTTTCGTACCACGCTGTACTTCGGCTGTCATTGCGAATGGTCAAATCATGGCTAGTGACCCAGGAGTCTCCAGCAGCAAAGACCAACCAGCCTTGCAGCGGGCGCAGGTAAAGGCCAAAGGGCTCCTTAGACCTCAAGGATCCATTACCCGAGATTGTTACACCCGCATTACTTCCAGCTTGTTTTGTTGGCCACATTCATCTGAGGGACACATACCAGACTTGCAATCTTTAAAGATTTCGGAATCTTGGGTAAATTCCCCTCATTTGATCCTACTTTAACATTTAATACTTATTTTAAAAAATCTCCTTTGGGATATCAATAAAAATTCTACTGCTTTCAATTAGATTGTGTTTTTGCATGGCTTTGGACACAGGGTCCAATGGGCGCGGTTGGTGTCTGTTATGTAACAAATCTCATGCTGCTATGACAAAACAGAATATAACAACACTGGTGTGAACTTAGCTCAATGCTACTCTTTCCGAGTGATCACTTGACAGAGTAGGGACAGGGCTGTGCCAGATATCTGCCGTCTTTACAGCCCGATATCTGGCACAGCCCCATTCATACATTTTTAAAGGTGGGGCGCACTAGAACCGTAGCAAAGCAACATATTTGTAGCTTCGCTACAGCATTTCCAGGTGCATTACAGTTAGAACAGGTAGAGCACTTTCAAAGTGGTATACCTGATCCCGAACTGTCGCCCAAGCACTGGAATGCGCCTGATTTATGACCCGCTGTAGAACGGATTCATAAATCAGGCGCATTCTAGGCAATTAATATGCGCATGAGATTTGGCTTGTTAACGCCAAATTTCATGCATGTCACCCAAAATGTTCCAAATTTCAAGCTTAATTATTACTTACACCTTTAATTTTTTCTACTGTATCTGAAAGATATGCAGACAATGTTCTTTTCACAAGCCGGCTTGTAACTAAAGGCAAATATATATAACTGTTGTATTTATGTGACATACACCAGGAGGGTCTATATTGGATGCTCTCCTAATCTACAATGAACACTGTCCTTGTAATACATATAGACAGACCACAAGTCTCCCCTTAAATTCATTTATAACTTTTTATCTGCAATCCATAATAAAATTACAAAAAACTTTCTTTGAAATTCTCATCCATTCAGTAATATAGCAAATAGAAACCCCCAATTATTTTTTTTTAAACATGTGTTTAAAAACATGAGTGATCGCCGATGCGCTTTTCGCGATCCACTTTTCGGATCCGTTCTAAGAATTGACATGTCAATTCTTCTTGCGTTTTACGCAAGAGAAATCTCCATAGGAAATAATGGATTGCGCTTTTGGCATCCCGAAAGCGGATCCAAAAGCGCAGCATTTTTTTGGGGTGCTTTTTTGACCCCGCTTTCGATCCCAAAAAACGAAAACCTTTAAAACGCTTTGGGGATTTAAATTAAATATAAAATTTTGAATTTTTTGTTTGGGTTAATTTTGTATCATTTAAGGGGTGGGTTTAATTTTTTCGTTTGAAATTTGTGCTATGGGAAAATGCCTTCATTCTACGGGGAAAAGGAGGGGGGAAAATTGTCAGCCCCCACAGCCCCCAGCATACCACCAAATCCCAAATTGGCCCGTCGGGCCCTCTGATTTTGAAAACTATTGATTGTTTTAAAAAGAAAAAAAATGGGGGGGGGGGGGGTTCAAAAAAATCATAGGTGTATGTACAGTTGATTGCCACTAGGAAAAAAAAGGGTTTTTTTCTTGTCATTGTTGGGTTTTAAAATTTAAAAATTTTGCATTTTGGGATAGGTTGATTTAAATAAAGAAATTAAAAAAAAACGGATCCGTAAAACGCATCCAATACCATCCAAAAATTGATCAGCGTTGCTTTTTCGGGAATCCGCTTTTTGGATGCATTTTTGCACCCTTTTTCACGGGTTTAAAAAAAACGGATCCAAAAAAAACGACCCAAAAACAAGATAAAAAAACGTTGGGGGTGAAAAACCCCCAAACCCCCCCCCCCCCCCCCGCAACCCCCCCCCCCCCCCCCCCCCCCCCCCCCACAAAAAACCCCGGGCACCACCTCCCGCCCTAACAAAAACCACCGAAAATAAAATTTTTTAAATTAATAAAAAAAAGGTTTTGGGTTTTTTTCTTGGGCCTTTTTTGGGGAAAAAAAAGGGTTTTAAATTTGGTTGGGGGGGCTTTTTTTTTGGTTAAAATTTTTCAAATTTTTTCCCAAGAAAAAAAAACTTTTATAAATTTTTCACCAAAAAAGGGGGTTTAAAATAAAAATTCCCATCATTTTTTCCAAATTTTCATTTTTTGTTTTGGTTGGGTTTCCGTAAAAAAAGGATAAAAAAAAAAACCCAAAAAAAATAAAAGTCCCCAAAAAAGGAAAAATTTTTTTAAATAAGGGGTTTTTTCCGTTAAAAAAACCCAAAAACCCGGTTTTTTGGGATTTTTTTTTTTAGGGATCCGTTTTTAACAGTTAAAAAGGGCGCATCCGGAAAGGGGGGTTTCCAAAAAACGCCCATTAAATACTTTTTTTTTGGACCCCCTTTTTTGAATGTTTTTTTTCATTTGGGTTTTTTACGCTTCCCTTTCGGGTACGTTTTCAGACACACAAAAAATTTCTTCCCTTTCCCCTTCTTGTCTCCATTCATCTCCAGAAAGCTCCTTTTCATCCCCAAAGCCAGCTCCTTTCATCTCCAGCAAAGCTCCTTTTTCCCATCTTTCCACCCCCCCAGCCCCCTAAATTTTTTCCCAGGGGGGTTCCCCCCGCAAGCTCCTTCACTTCATCCCACCCCCCCACCCGTTTTCCCCCCTTCAGCAACCCCCCTCCTTCACTTCATCCCCAAAGCGATCCCCCCGCAGCTCCATTCACTTCATCTCCAGCCGGATCCCCCCAGCAGTCCTTTCCCTTTCATCTCCAGCTCCAGCGACCCCCCCAAAGCAGCTCCTTTTCACTTCATCTCCAGCCCCGGGAAACCCCCCCCAGCAGCCCCCAATTCACTTCATCTCCCAGCAATCCCCCCAGCAGTTCCATTCACTTCATCCCCCCAGCGATCCCCCCAGCAGCTCCATTTCACTTAAACCCCACGACCCCCTGCAGCCCATTCATTTCATCTCCAGCTCCAGCGACCCCCCCAGAAAGGCTCCATTCACTTCATCTCCAGCCCCAGCATCCCCCCACCCCACCTCCATTCCCCCGGTTTCATTCTCCAGCAAACCCCCCCCACAGCCCCCATTAAATTAATCTCAGCGATCCCCCCAGCGGGCTCCATTCATTTTTATCTCCAGCGATCCCCGCGCTCACTTTTCACTTAAATCCCCCCAGCGTTTCCCCCCAGCAGCTCCATTCACTAAACCCCCCAGCGACCCCCCCGCGGCCCCATTAAATTCATTTCCAGCTCCAGGACCCCCCCAGCAGCTCCATTCATTTCCCCCTTGCCCCCCAGCTCCAAAAGCGACCCCCCCGCACCCTCCTTCACTTCTCTCCAGCGATCCCCCCAGCCCATTCCCCTTAATCTCCAGCGTTTTCCCCCCCAGCAGCCCCATTCACTTCACCCCAGCGATCCCCCTGCAGCTCCATTAAACCTTCCCCTCCAGCGACCCCCCCCACACTCCATTCACTTCACCCTCCAGCTCCAGCAAATCCCCCCACAGCCCCCTTTTTTCCCACCCCCCCACCCTTCCAAAAAGCGACCCCCCCCAGCAGCTCCATTCACTTCATCTCCCCAGCCCCAAAAGCGATCCCCCAGCACTCATTTTTTTTCCAGCTCCAGCGAATCCCCCCAGCCGCTTCCTTTTACTTCATCTCCAGCGTTTCCCCCCAAAGAAGCTCCATTACTTCTTCTCCAGCTCCAGCGACCCCCCCACAGCCCCATTCACTTCATCTCCACAAACCCACCCCCACAGCCCCTTTTCACTTAAATCCCCCGGGCTTCACCCGTTCCCCCCTCCCAGCTCCATTCAACTTCATCTCCAGCGACCCCCCCAGCAGCTCCTTTCCCATCATTTCCAGCTCCGCGACCCCCCCGCAGCTCCATTAAATTCCCATCCCCAGCTCCAGAAAACCCCCGGGCCAGGGGCGTTGCAAAGGGCCCCAAAAAAATATCCCCCCTTCACCCAAAGTAATTGCCCCCCTAAGCCAATAAAAGCCCCCCCCCAAAAACCCCCAGTAATATCCCCCCTCAGCCTTAATATCCCCCCTCAGCCAGAATTTATCCCCCCCTCAGCCATTTATAGCCCTCTAAAGCCAATCATATTCCCCCCTCGTTTTGGACCCCTTCACCACCCCTGTCCCACCCCCGCCTGCCCAGCCCGCCCCACCCCCAGTCCTCCCCGCCCAGTCCGCCCCCACCCCCCAGCCCCCCAAAAAACCCAAATGGCCGCCGGGCCGGCTTGTCGCTATGCTCTGCACGGGGGGGGGGGCCAAGGGGGAGGAGGAGAAATGCGGTCCCCGGGGCGCCCTGGGCTACGCTATGCGCCCCCCCACCCCCGCGTTTTGCTACGAAACCCGGCGGCAGCCGCAGAAAGCCAACTTGCTGAGCGTGCCGGAAACCGCACTGAGTAGTGGCGCGGCCCCGGTCAAACCAAGGGCGCCGGGGTTCACGAGTACCACGGGGGGGAACCCCACAGCAGCGGAGAAAAATTTAAGGAGGGGGGGTCAGGGGCGGGAGTTTTAAAGAAATTTAAAGGGGCCGCATTACTTTTCTTGATACCCAATGCGGGCCCCCCAAAACAGTGTTGATGGCCCCCGGGCTGGGGACTGCAAAACATTTGGGGGAAAAGGCATTAGATTCGGGGCACACCCCCCCTTGATAATCCGGGCGACCCCCCTGCCCCAAACAGTTTCCTTTTCACTTCACCCAATTCCCCCCGATCCCCCCCACCCAGTTCCTCCATTCACTTCATCTCCATTTCGGGCCAAATCCCCCCAAAAGAAAGCCCCCCTTAAAACCCTTCATTCCCCCCAGGTTTCCCCAGCGTTTTCCCCCCACCCCAGCCCCCCCCTTTCATTTTCTCTCCAGCTCCACAATCCCCCACCGGGGGTTGTTGGGTCCCAAAACACCGGGGGCCCCTTTAATTTTTTCTGGTATTTGGGGGTGCACACGTCTTTTTTCAAGCCACATTGGGGGAGCTGCGGATGTTTTTTTTTCAGAGAAAAACCTTTGTTCCTGTCAAAAATTTTTTCTGCACTTTCCCAAAGATCCCGTCATCCCTCAGCAGTTGTGTAAAAATTTGAAAATCACCCTTTGACAAATCTGTTTTTTCCAAACCTCTCACCTATGTATGAAAATTTGCAATCCCTTTCTAAACAAAAAGTCCCAAATTTTACACCAAATACTTTGGGCAAATAGCCCAAAGGCAAATAAATTTTTAACAAAAAACGCTCAAATAATTTCCCAACCCTGCCCGAACACAACCCCCACATGTGACATCAGTTGTACATTTTACCCTGCCATCCCCAGTGCCCAAATTAGTTGGTAGACCTAGGTCTGTAGGCTCAGAAGAAAATAAAGGATTACATGCAGTTACAATTGGTGATTTCCAGGGAGTCTCTAAAGGTTTTTTCTTTTTCTCTCTTCTCCATCTGTTCCGGGCGCCATGACATTTTAAAACCGTCCACAACTTTTTTCCCCCTTGAAAAATTTACAAAACAAACATCTTAGACTCCCCCCCCCTTCCCATTCAAAACCCCCCCCCCAAATTGGGAATAATTCCCCCCTTTTGGGAAAATTTTCCCCCTTTTACCCGGGCCCCCCTTTCCAAAAACCCCCCCCGGGTTTTTTCCCCCCCGGGTTTTTTTAACCCCCCCCCCCTTTTTTTCCCCCCCTTTTTTTCCCCTTTTTCCCCTTTTTCCCCTTTTTAAAAAACCCCCCCCCTTTTTTTTTTCCCCTTTTTTTAAACCCCTTTAAAATTTCCCCCAAAAAACCCCCCCCAAAAAAAACCCCCCCCAAAAAAAAACCCCCCAAACCTTTTTTTTTCCCCCCCCAATTTTCCCCCCCAAAAAACCCCCCCCAAAAATTTCCCCCCCCGAAAAATTTTTCCCCCCTTTTTCCCCCCCTTTTTGTTTTTCCCCCCCCAACAAAAACCCCCCCCCCAAAAACCCCCCCAAAAAAAACCCACCCCCAAAAAAAGGGCCCCCCCCCCCCCTTTTGGTTTTGGGCCCCCCCCCCAAAAAGGGGCCCCCAAATTTTTCCCCCCGGGGCCCCCCCCCCCCCCCTCCCCCCCAGTCCTGCCCCCCCAGTCCCCCCCTTTCCCCCCCGGGGGGGGGGGGCCCCGGGGGGGGGGGGGGGGAAGGGGGGGGCCCCCCGGGGGGGGGGCCCCCCCCCCCCCAAATTTGGGGCCCCCCCCCGGGGGGAATAAAGGGGGGGGGGGCCCCCCCGGGGGCCCCCCGGGGAAAAGGGGGGTTTCCCGGGCCCCCTAAAAAAAAGGGGGGGGGGGGGGGGCTTTAAAAGAAGGGGGCCCCAAATTTTTTTGGGGGGGGGGGGGGGCCCAAAAGGGGGGGGCCCCGCCCTTTCCCCCAAAAAGGGGGCCCGGGGGTTTTGGGGGGCCCCCGGGGGGAAAAAAACCCCCCCCAAGTTCCCCAACCCCCCGGGGCCCCCCCCCCCCCCCCCCGCTTCCCAATTCCCCCACCTTTTTCCCCCCCCTTTTTTCCCCCCCCTTTTCCCCTTTTTTTTTAAAAAACCCCCCACTCCACCCCTTCAAACCCCCCCCCCCCAACTTTCCCCCCAAAAAACCCCCCCCCAAACCCCCCCCTTTTCCCCCCAAACCCCCCCAGCGGCCCCCCCTTTTCCCTTTTTTCCCCCCCCCCGGGGGGGGCCCCCCAAAAAACCGGGGGGTTTTTCCCCCCCCCCCCCTTTTTTTTTTTTTGTTGCCCCCCCCCCTTTTTTTTTTAAAAAAACCCCCCCCCTTTTTTTTTTTTCCCCCGGATCCCCCCCCTTCATTAAACCCCGCCCCAAATTTTCCCCCCCCAAACCCCCTTTTTTTCCCCCGGCCCCCCCCAAACCTTTTAAAAAAAATTTTTTCCCCCCCCCCCATTCAATTAAATTTTCCCCCCCCCCCCCAAAATTTTCCGGCCCCCCCCCCCTTTTTTTTTAATTTCCCCCCCCCCCCCGGGGGGGCCCCCCCCCCCGGGGGGGGAAAAAAAACCCCCCCCCCCTTTTCCCTTCCCCCCCCCCAAAAACCCCCCCCCCCCCCTGCCCCCCCCCAAACCTTCCCCAAAAACCCCCAAAAACCCCCCCAAAAAAAAAGGCCCCCCCCACTTTTAAAATTTTTTTTCCCCCTTTTGGAAAAAAAACCCCCCCGGGGGGGGGAAACCCCAAAAAAAGCCCACTTTTAAAAAATTTTTTCCGGTTTTAAAAAAACCCAAAAAATTTCCCCCTTTAAAAATTTCCCCGGGGGGGCCCCCGGAAAACCCCCCCCCGGGGGGGCCCCCAAAAAATTTTTTTCCAAAAAAAACCCTTTTTGGGTTTTCCCCCCCAAAAACCCGGGGCAACCCCCCAAAAAAAAAAAACCCCCAAAAATTTAACCCCAAAAAAAACCCCCCCCCCTTTTGGTTTTAACCCCTTTAAAAAAAAAAAAACCCCCAAAAAAAACTTTAAAAAAAAAATCCCCCCCAAAAAAAAAAAGGAAAAAACCCCCGGGAGGGAAAGGGGAAAAAAAAAAAAAAAGGGGGAAAGGGCCCCCCCCCCTTTCCCCCCCAAAAAAATTTGGGAAAAAATTTTTTCCCCCTAAAATTTTTTTTCCCCAAAAACCCCCCCCCTTTTCCCCCCCCTTTTTTTCCCCCCCCCCCCCCCCCCCCCAAAACCCCGGGTTTGGGCCCCCCCCCAAAAAACCCCCCGGGGGGGGGGGGGCCCCCCCCCAAAAAAAAGGGGGGGAGGGGGGGGCCCCCCCCCCCCCCCCTTTTTTTTTCCCCCCCTTAAAGGGAAAAGGGGGGCCCCCGGGAAAAAACCCTTTGGGGGCCCCCCCCGGGGGGGGGGGGGGGGGGCCCGGAAAAAAAGAACCCCGGGGCCCAAAAAGGGGGTTTTTTGGGGGGGGGGGAAATTTAAAAAAGGGGCCCCTTCCCCCCCCCCGGGGGGGTTTTTGGGGGGAAAAAAGGGGGGGTTTTTTTCCGGGGGAAGGGGGGAATTTCCCCAAAAACCCCAAAAAAACCAAAGGGCCCCCCCACCCCCAAAAACCCTTAAAACCCCCCCCCCCAAAAAAATTTTTTCCCCCCCCCCCCAAAAAAATTTTCCCCCCCCCCTTTTTTTCCCCCCCCCTTTCCCCTTTTAAAACCCCCAAAAAAGGCCGGGGTTTTAAAAAAAAAACCGGGTTTTGGGGGGCCCCCCCTTTTTTTTAAAAAAAATTTTTAACCCTTTTTTTTTAAAAAAAAGGTTTTTTTCCCAAAAAAATTTTTTTTTTTTAAAAAAAAACCCCCCCCCCCCGCCAATTTTTTTTTGTTTTAAAAAATTTTTTTAAAAAATTTCCCCCTTTTTAAAAAAATTTTTTTCCCCCCAAAAAAAAAAAAAAATTTTTCCCCAAAAAAAGGGAAAAAGGGGGGTTTTTGGGGTTTTTTGGGAAACCCCCATACCCCCCCCCCCGGGTCCAGTTTTTTTAAATTAAAAAATTTTTGGGTTTTTTAAACCCGGGTTTTTTTTTTCCGGGGTTTAAAAAGGGAAAGGGGGTTTTGGGGGTTTTTTTTTTTTTTTTTCCCCCAAAAAAAATTTAACCCCCTAAAACCTTTTTTCCCGGGAAAATTTTAAAAAAAAAAATTTTTTTTTTTTCCCCCCCAAAAAAAAAAAAAAAAAAAAATTTTTTTTTTTTCCCCCCCAAAAAAAAAAAAAAAAAGTTTTTGGGGGGGGGGCCCCCGGGTTTTTTTTTAAACCCCTTTTTTCCCCCCCCGGGGGGGGGGCCCCCAAAAGGGGGTTTTTTTTTTTTTTTCCCCCCCTTTAAAAAAATTTAAAAAAAATTTTTTTTTAAAAAGGGCCCCCAAAAAAATTTTTTTTTCCCCCCCAAAAAAATTTTTTTTTTTCCCCCCCCCCCCCCCAAAAAACCCCCAAAAAAACCCCGGGGTTTTAAATTTTTTTAAAAAAAAACCCCCGCCAATTTCCCCCCCGGGGAAAAGGCCCCAAAAATTTTCCCCCCAACCAGTTTTCCCCCCCCCAAATTTTTTTTTCCCCCGGGGAAAAAAACCCCTTTAAAAATTTAAAAAAAACCCCCCCAATTTTTTAAAAATTTTTCCCCCCCCGGGGGGGGGCCCTTTTTTTTTTCCCCCCCCCCCCCCAATTTGGCCCCCCCCCCGCCCCCAAAAAAAATTTTGGGGGGGGGGGCGGGGCCCCCCCGGGGGGGGGGGGGGGCCCCGGGGGAAAAGGGGGGGTTTTTCCCCCCCTTCCCCCTTTTTTTCCGGGGGAAGGGGGTTTTTTTGGGGGGGGCCCCTTAAAAAAAAAAAAGGGGGGGGGTTTTAAAAAACCCCCCCCCCAAAAAACCCGGGGCCCCCCAAAAAAAAAGGGGGGGGGGAAAAAATTTTTAAAGGGGGGAAAAAATTTTTAACCCCCCCCCCTTTTTTTTTCCCCCGCCCCCGGGGCCCCGGGGCCGGGGGGGGGCCAAAACCCCCGGGGGGCCCCGGGGCCCCCCCCCCCCTTTTTTCCCGGCCCCAAAATTCCCCTTTTAAAAGCCCCAACCCCTTTTTTTTTTTTTTAAAAACCCCCCCGGGCCCCCAATTTTTTCCCCCCCCCCCAAATTTTTTCCCCCCCCAAACCCCCCGGGCCCCAAAAATTCTTTCCCCGCCCCGGGGGGGAAATTTTTTTTGGCCCGGTAACCCCCCAAAAAAAAAAACCCTTTTTAAAAACCCCCGAAAACCACACTGTCGAAGGCTTTCTCTGTGTCAACAGTGAGTAAAGCTGCGTTCGAGTGTTTAGAGGGGTCCTTTTTTTATTTCGTCTAATGCCAGGAGAACTTTCCTAATGTTGGCCACCGCCGACCGACCCTGAATAAAGCCTACTTGATGGGAGCCTATGAGTTTAGGCATAAATTGGGCTAAACGATCAGCCATGATTGTGGTGATTAGCTTTAAGTCGACATTGATTAGTGATATAGGTCGGAAGGAAGTGGCCAAGTTAGGGTCCTTCCCTTCTTTTGGCAGGACTGTGATATGTGCTGTGTTGGTCATTTTAGGGATTGGTGTCCCCTGTAAATAAGAATTAAAGAGATTGAGCAATGTCGGGGTTACCTAAATTAGCCACCTCCTCCTCCGAGAGGCCCAGCATGTAAATTTTTTGAAGCCAGTTCGCTGAACGGCTATCATCAAGATGTTCGTCCGAATAAAGTTTCTGGTAGATGGAGCGGAAGATCTCCACTACCTCCTCTCCCTGCCTTCTCATTACACCCGCACAATTTTTCACTGCAGGGACATGCGCTGAGGGACGGGGGCCCCTGGCAAACCTAGCCAAGAGCCGGCCCGGTTTACTCCCGAAGTGGAACAGCCGGGATTCCGCTTGCGTTCTTTTAAAAGCCTCCCTCTTTGCTACCCAAGTCTCATATTCCTTTTTGGCGGAGGTCCACTTGACTTTATCAATTTGGGGTGATATAGTAAATGCACTGTATGCCTCCCGTAGCTTGAGACTTAAGGCATTCAATTTGTCCCTGACCTTTTTTTGAAAGCTCGTGACATACACGATCAATCTGCCCCTCAAAACTGCTTTAGCAGTATCCCAGAAGAGTTGAGAAGAGTTCTGATGTACTGCATTGTCTGCCTGGAACTCCTCGTTCCGGATTAAGTAGGAGGGAAATCGCCATATATAATCGGAGCCCCTCTGTACAAAATCCCGTAAAGTCAGTGAAACCGGAGAATGGTCTGAAATGACCATGTCCCCAATTTTAACATCTTCCACCCACAATAGCAGTTTTCTGGAGATAAAGGTGTAATCGATCCTGGACCAACTATCATGGACATGTGAGAAATAGGAATATTCCCTACTCTCTGGGTTGAGAATTCTCCAGGGATCACAGACATCCACGTTGTCAACAAAATTGGCTAAGGTAGTTCTACCCCGACTAGATCCTCGAGGGCCACCGCCCCCCCCCACTCGTTTGTCTTCTAACTGAGATAGAACCGCATTGAAATCCCCACTTAATATTTTGCGCTCACACTGGTCCCTACACAGGACAGTCTCCAGGCTTTTAAAGAAATAGGAACTCCCTGCATTTGGCCCGTATATATTGTATAGGGAAAAATCTTCGATCTGGAATCTAATTTTAACATTTAGCCACCGTCCTTCCCGATCACGATGGATGACTTGTCCCGAAAAAGTGTTCCCCAACAGGATCAGTACCCGCGCTTTCCTCCCGTTTCCAGGAGATCCATACACCCTACAGACCCATAGACGCCTTATACGTTGAAAATCCTCCTGAAGGAGATGGGTCTCCTGCACAAAGGCTACATCAGCGCCAAGCCGTTTCAAATGCCTGAGGACCATTATGCGCTTACCCGGAGATCTTAGGCCTTCCACGTTCCAGGTCACGATTTTCATGGCCTCGTGCGGCTATCTCTAGGGAGAAAGAAAGAGAAAAGAAAAAAAGGGGGAAAAAGGAAAGTGCAAAAGAGGAAAACAATTACACTCCGAGGGGAAGTACTGAAGAAGAGCAAAAAAAAGTATGCTCCCTTCCCCTCCGGAAATCGTGTAAGGCGACTTCACTTTTTTCCGACACAAAGTGAGGTGCTATAAACTTAACCAAGGTTTCACAGTGAGCCTCCCGGCCGCAAGGGACATTTTCCATTGCATTAATTGACTGGTCAGATTCGCTATAACATTAATTATGCTAACCCGTCTATAGAAGTAGAAGGAAGAGGGGGGGAAGGACTGAGGAATGAGAGGGAAGAGGGCAAAAGGGGGAAAAAAGAAGGGGAGAGAGATGGCAATGCATATTGTAGTATTCAACAGCAACCTAAAGTCCAGCAAAAGCATCTATAAAAGATGAAGCGGCCCCTTGTTTTGTTTTGACATTGTACTGGAGCCCGACACTCAAGATATCTCGTCGCTTGTCGCCGCATTTGCTCTTTTGGGCTCATAGAGCGGGATGAGTAAGATGGGTCCGGGCCCTCACCGTCCGAAGCAACATCCCCTCCAGTAGATACAGCAAAGCCAGAGGGAGATTGATGTCTTTTGGGGGTGGATGGGGATCTGGAGCAGGGGAGTTGCCTCTCATCCAGGTATTTCTGCGCATCTGAAGGGAAGTGGAAAGTGGATATGTTCCCATTCCTATGTAAGATTTTCAGAACAGCAGGGAATAGTAAAGCAAACTTTATCTGATTTCTGAAGAGGACGGAGCAGATTGGAGAGAATGTTTTTCGTTTCCTGACCCCTTCTGCAGAAAAATCCTCGAAGATGAGCACTTTTCTTCCCTTGAAACGAAGACCAGACCTTAACTTCTTAAATGCCTTGAGTATAGCTGTTTTATCCGTATAGTCCAGATATTTAACTATGATCTGACGAGGGCGTTCACGCAGAGCTGGTGGAATATCTTTTTCCAATGAGGAGTTTGTGGTGTCCCTGCTATGTAGGTCAGAGCCAATACGATGGGCTCTCTCTGCCTTACAATGGCAAGGAAGACCTAGCGCTTTTGGTATGTCCCTTTCACATAACGTAAGGAGTTCTCTGGAAGAGACCGTTTCAGTAATGCCCACAATCCGCAGGTTATTTCTTCTGGACCTGTTTTCTAGGTTGCCCAATTTCTCACTCAGTCTCTTATTTTCCTGTATAACAACCTGAAGCTGTGAGTGGGAGCCGTCAGCATCTTCCCTTAACTCCTGGAGTCGGAGCTCATGGTTGTCCAGGCGCTCTGAGTGAATTTTGACCTCCGCCTTAACTTGTGCGACTATTCTTGCCACTGAGGCCGATAGAGAGGCTTGAAGGTCTGAAGATATCTGTTTCGCCACCTCCGCTACAATAGACTGAAGGTGAGGGCCAGAAAGACTTAAATCGGGGGAGGGGTTGTCCTGTGACTGTTGAGCTTCCATAGTCATGGTGGATAGCGTAAGGGCCTCCTGTGGCGGTGTAGGCGAAATGTCCCAGTCAGTGATAGAGAGAGAGTCCTCTGGGTTGTTTTTATCTAAGGTGTCAGAGGATGTTAAGGCTTGTAGTTTGACTTCTTTACTGGGCTGCTTCGCCGCTTTAGTACGCCCCATATTGTGCAAGAATTTTTCCATGCGAGTCCAGTGCGCACAAATTGTTAGTATTTGAGACCCAAGCACATTTATTGGTGAAGGTTTTGCAGCAGGGGATTTGTAAAGCTCTCTGTCAGGAGTCTGGGATCCCCAGATGTTGTCATGTGCGTAGACGGCCTTGCCCAGCTCAAGGTGACTGAGGTAAGATGGCAGTTGCTCCACAGCCCTCTGGCTCGTCTTCATGAGAGGTAATAGGCCTGTCTGAGCGAGGAGAGCACAAAGGTCTGTCATAGGCAAGTAATGGCAGTCCCAACAGTCCCCAGAACTAGGGAGCAGTATCTAGGTCCGGGCAGTATAAGGTGCCAAAGATCAAGGGCGTGATTTGGGCCTCAACCCTCTAGCCAGTCTCTGAAGGGGGGCCCTATCTTGTGTCCTGAAGCCCACCACCCTGAGGGTTCTGTACTGAGGCTGCTGCGGTTCCTGACGGGTGGGGGAGGGTACCTTATGCCTCTCCTGCACGGTCCAATCTTTACTCAGGTTGTGGCTCTGCAGAGGCGCCGGTGCGTGCATGGGCGCGAGGTTCTCGGCTCGTCCGCCCTGGATGGCAATACCGCTCGTCTCCCTGTGTTAGCAGCCGCCCGGGATGTCCCTTGGTATCGGCTGTTACCGCCGATCCGGCCCCGCTCTTGAGGCGCGGTCCTGTAATGGGGTGGGTGCGTTCACGTGGTCTGCGCCGCGGCCTTCTGAAAGGCCGGCTCCGCCACTCCGCTGCTTCACCTCTCCGGCACGAGCGGCGGGCTAGAAGGTCCCTGGAGTCTGGCAGTCAGCTACGGGTGTTTGGCCAGTACTTCTGACCTGGTAGGCATGTCCGGTGAGTCCCGCGGCTCCGGAGCTCTGGCGTCTGCCTCATTTCATGGCGGCGCCGGAATCGGAAGTCCGAAACCCAAAATTTGATAATCAACATATGGACATATGTCTCAGTAGAAAGAATATCAAAGAGAGCAGACACCTAAAATACGAGGTGAAATGTGAGATCAGAAAAGTCGAGAATTATAGTATTCCAAATTAATCCACAACTCCCAAAGCTTCCTTTTTTTCATGGCAAAAGAATGGGGAGTCAATCAATCTTATTTCACATGAGCAATTAAAATGTATGCATCAGATCACCTCTGATAGGGTCAAATTGACTTCTATTAGAGAGTTTTCTAGCCATGATCTGTTACATGGTAAGAAGTCACTGTGCAGAGATACAAATAGGGTGAGCTATGACTATGTGCTATGGGGACTTGTGGATCCTGTGTTATCTATACACATTGGTGTCACCTTTCAGTGTAATCCTGCCTGTGCTGATAATGAGGAGACTGCTGAAAAGTTTTCCTTACAAAACAGGAAGTGTGAGACTATTAGGCCTAGTGGCCACAGTGAAAGTTGCAGAACTTTAATACTTTTGAAAATATTAATAGTCATATGGAAAATTTAAAAAATGAACCAAAAATTCTTAAAAAAACATATTCAACATAAAAACATGAGCTAACAGTAGGTAATTTTCTGATGACACATTCCCTTTAAGTTTAACCTTACTAAACCTTTTGAAACTTTAAATTTACTAACTTTTAAATGAAGTTCTATGCTGTTTTTACCTCATGTGAAGCCACTCCCATTGTTAGGAATGGCCTATCTTCCATATGCATGCTGCTATCATCCATAAAATGGGCACACATAGAGGGGTATGTGATAAGATGCGCCAGTCTGCATCCTTCATTTTAACACACATTTTAACACAATTCTCTAGTTGCCTGAGGAACTCAAAAGATATGGCATCCCTACCATGGGACTTTACAAACCAAAACGCTCTCAGCGAAGCAATTAAAATACACTTTTATTGAAATATCTAAATACGTAGTCCAAATCTAAAAATACGTCAACCCAAAATAAGTACACTACAACCTTCCAAAATAACTGGTCAATTTGCATAATATGTAACAAGGATAGAGTGTAAAATCATAAAGCAAATGTAAAGTGAGCAATCACATATTAGTACTATCAAAAAACATACCTAACCCTAGGCTGACCAGTAAGAGGACAGGAGCGAGCCACCCCAACGCACATTTTGCTCTGCACTTCTTCAAGGTGAATGACTTTACAAGGGATTTTACATGAAGCAAAAGGGTTTAAGAATTTCTGTTAAAGACATATAAGTAAGCTCACTAAATTAAAATGTCTGTTACATATTTTAATTATGCTTAAGGAAGCCAACCCTTTAAACTCATATAATTCTGGCTGCTTAGCGGGAGCTTAGTAGCTTGTTGCATATTAAAACATGACATTCACTATTTTTTAAAATTTCTACTTATTTTTAAAAATAAATCTTTATGTCGTTACCTACTATTATTAACACAAATATTTTTCTATGTCTGTAGAGAGAACAATAGAGCCATCTTTGTCATTACCTACTATTTGACTAAATGCAGATAGGCAGTTTTCTGCAGCAGCTGCAGTAAACTATAATGAGTCTGCCCTGCCATTCAGGAGATTAGTCTCTTCATAATCAAAAGCTACAGAAGGGCAAGATTTGATGCTTCATTTTTAATTGCATAATACTGTCAAAATAAATAAATGTTGCAAAACTTTGAAAAAGAAATAGTTTTAAGGAATTCTGATTTTAACAAAAACACCCCTTTCTGACAGAAGTGTCCCTTTAAGCTATTTGGTCCCAGTTCTGTTTCATATATTAGCAGTGCTGTGGCTTTACTATACTTGTCTAAAAAATTGGAAACACTCACCTACCTCCAAAAATAAGATGTGCGATTCCATCACTATTAATACTTCACAGTATTAATACTAACACAGGATCCACCAGTCACAATAGGAGATAGTCACAGTTCACTCTATGTCTTTCCCTGCATAGTGATTTCTTCCCAGGCCACAGAGCATGCATAGAAAGCTGTGCTATAGAAATTCCACAGTCTGCTTCTTGTTTCACAGGCTCGCATCTCAGTCATAAAGCTCTGTAAGGCATCTCTTATAGATGTTAAAAGCACTCAGACAAGATGGCTGGGCCCCCATGAAGTTATATACAGACAACAGAATAAAAAAATTGTCATAAACAGAAGATTTAAAAATAGGCGCGTAGATGGGAGATAAGACAGATATATATTTGTGTATACTCATTATTAGATTTTTAAATAAATGATATGTAGGTGATTTGGGGTTTTCCTTTTACCCTGTTATGACTATAATAGTACAAACTTGTTGTGGTCTAATGAGAACAATGTAGTGTTCACTATTTATTATGATGTTATGGTGTTGGGTATTAAGATAATTATGTATTTTGTTATGGTGTCAGATAGAACTAAAGGGACTGGACTGTTGGGTGACACTTTGTTGTCACTGTTTGGGTCAAAAGTTAGGGGGATGTTTGTGAGAAGTTGGGAGGGGGGGGAGTGTATAGATTAGTTGGGGGAGGTTTATTTTATGGTTTATCTATGAATAAGTAATATATTTGTTGTTGACGTGTAGATTGAAGTATGTATTATGTCGTATGTGATTGATATATGTGGTTTGATATGGTGTTTAATGGAAGATGGTAGGATAGGTGAGTGAGATGGGGAGAATAATGGGAGTTTGGATAGGGGATAGGGGTGAGGTTTGGGTAGGGGGAACAGGGGGTGTGGTGTATTGGTGGGTAGATGGGGGTGGGATATATGGGGGTTGTATTGGGAGGATGTAGAGGGTGAGGATGTGGGGTGAATGAGGAGGTAAAATTTAGGTAAATTTATAGGTGAGTTTTTTGATAGGTGTTGTTTATTGGAGGTATATGTGTTTATAGATGTGGAGTTATATAGTTGTGATAATTGAGGGGAAAGTTTGGATATTGTAGTGAATGGGATTGTTTTGTATTGGATTGACCGCTGTGGTAAGATTGTAGAATGATGTGAAAGTTTATATAATTTGGGGATGTGAATGAGGTTGAATTATATATAAATATAAAGTTGATGGGAGGTGGTGTAAGGGGTGAAGTTGTTTGAAGTGAGAGATGATGAGGAGGTGGAGTGTGCGGGGTGAATAGATGTTTAAGTTTTAGGGTAAATTTTTGACGGGGAACAATACTTAGAGCTAGTTGCCATAGTTTTGAATTATGATACAAGCAGGAGATATTAGTGGCAGCGAGTTAGTGCGCCCGGCAAAATTTGTATGACCACGCCATCTGAAGGTATGCCACGCCCCCTTCAAAAAGCCACACCTACTCCACCTAACTGCATAATGGCCTTTGGAAGAAAGCCAGTAATTCCTTATAGCAGGTAGTACCCCCATAACCAGGTAGTGCCCCTTACAGCCAGTAGATTTTCCCCCTTTGTAGACCAAATAGATGCCCTATCTCAGTAGCCCGGTAATGAGCCATATTTGTAGCCAGTAGATGCCCCCCTTTGTTAGCCAGGTAGGTGCCCCGCATTGTTTTGCAGTAGTCCCCCCATTGATCTGTGCCAGGTAGTGCCCCATACTTTTTGCCAGGTAGACATTCCCCCAAACTTGTTTTGCAATATGCCCCCTCTGTTGGCCAGAATAGTGCCCCCCTCTGTTGGCCAGATAGTGCCCCCGATTGTTAGCCAGGTATTACCCCATCGTAGCCAGACTATGTGAGCCCCCATGTTTTGCCAGGTCTTGTGCCCCATTTTAGCCAGGTAGTGCCCCCATTGTTAGCCCAGGTTTTTAAAAACAAAAAAGTTTGGGGGCCCCCATCGTTAGCCAGGTAGTAGCCCCTCATGCCCCCATTGTTAGGCACCAGTAGTGCCTCATTGTTGCCCAGGTAGACCTCCCCATTGTAGCCAGTAGTGCCCCCATTGTAGCCAGGTTAGTACCTCCTTATGTAGCCAGGTAAGTGCCCCCATTATAGCCAGGTAGTGCCTCCATTGTTGTCCCAGGTAGTGCCCCCATTGTAGCCAGGGAGTGCCCCCCTTTGTTAGCCACGTTGTGCCCCTCATTGTTAGCCAGGTAGTGCCCCCCATCGTTAGCCAGTAGTGGCCTCCATCGTTATCCAGGTATGCCCCCATCGTTAGCCAGTAGTGCCCCCGATTGTACCAGGTAGTTGCCCCTCTCGTTAGCCAGGAGTGCCCAACACTGCCCCATTTGTTAGTGCCAGTAGTGCCTCCATTGTTGCAGGTAGACCCCCCATTGTCTAGCCAGGTAATGCCCCCTTTATTAGCCAGGTGTTCCCCCATTAGTAGCCAGGTAGAGCCTCCATTGTGCCCAGGTAGTGTCCCCCATTAGTACCAGGTAGTGCCTCCATTGTTGCCAGGTAGTGCCCCCCATTGTGTTAGCAGGTAGTGCCCCCCATTGCTTAAGCCAGTTTAGTCACACCCCCCATTTGTAGCCAGGTAGTGCCCCTCATTGTTAAGCCAGTAGTGCCCCCCATTGTAGCCATTATGCCCCCCATTGTAGCCAGTATATGCCCCCATTGTTGCCAGATAAGTGCCCTCCTCTGTGCCAGGTAGTGCCCCCTCATTGTTTAGCCAGTAGTGCCCCCTCGTTGCCAGGTAGACCCCCCATTGTAGCCAGGTATACCCCCTTTAGTAGCCAGGTAGACCCCCCATTGTAAGCAGTTAGACCCCCCTTTGTAGCCCAGTAAGACAGTGCCCCCCTAAAACTAATATAAAAATACAAAATACCTAAAATCCACTTCTACCTGACCAGGAGCTCCTAGAGCAAACGAGCGGCCCGCTCCTCGGACCATCTCCTCAGCGTCACCGGGGAAGTGATAGCACCCGCGCGTCACTTCTCTGTGACGCTGACAGTATTGTGCGGCGAGAACACACCGGCGCCGGACTACAGGGTGAGGAGGTCCCAGGAGGGAGCGATCCCTCCTGCCTCCCTCCCCAGCACAGCCGAGACTCCCCCGGGCCGGTGAGCGGACCACCTGCACCCCGCCTTCACCCGCCCGTGGAACGGAACCAGGCGGCGCCGAGTAGCGCACTAGCGCACTCGACGCCGCGGTCATTTAAAGGAACCCCCGCCGCTGCTGGCGCGGAGAGAATGCCAACTCCCCGGGAGGCGTGGGTGACCCCAAGTAGCGGGACCCCCCCGCCAAAAACGGGAGAGTTGGCATGTATGCTTTAGAGATCAGGTTACATGCTGCCCAAAGAGGAGTAGGAGCGACCTGGAGACACAGGCAGAGAAAGAGAAAAACCGAGAGGATGCTGAAATCTATACTAAGGGCCACATGTATGAAAAGTGTTCAAGTCTAAAACTCACTTTGCTTCCCAGAGCAACCAATCAGAGAGCCTCTCTCTTTTTTCCAGAGCACTATTTGAAATGAGAGGGACGCTCTGATTGGTTACAATGGGAAACAAAGTGAGTTTTAGACCTGGACAGTTTTCATACATGTGGCCCTAAGTGTTATATCTCAGTGAGTGCTTCACAGCTTACATCTGCTCTATAATGTTCACCATGCTTCTGCTCCTGAGATGTGCAACTATGTAGGTGTGCATGGGTGCTATGTATAGAAGTCGTCATGGCAGCTGGTCTCCACCCAGTAGCTGAAAGACTACAAAAAATTAGAGTCTGTAAAGTTTAAATTGTTAATAAATATCCAGAAATAGCGTTACTTCCCATGTAGTCATACAAGTCGTGGTTTCTCTTTATAGTGATCCGATACAGGACAAACACCAGTGACATCCAACCGATTTCATTGACATACTGTATATGATAAGATCTGTTACATGCAGAATTGTTTTTCTAATGAAAAATGACTAAAACTGCAACAGAGCCTCCAGTGCTCATGTAAAAAAGAGCTTTAGTGGCACAGCCTAGGTCTCAATGGCGCATACTATGAATTTTGGACGCGTAACATTAAGGTTCTAGTTTACTGAGTAAAATTAATTTGGTAGTTTCTTAGGGCTCCAGAAGACAGGCACGGAATAGCCCCTATGGTTGCAAACCTGGCATGTTTTGCCCGGCGGGCTGCTGCAGGTCCGGGCTGCAGGGCCGGCTCGGATCGCCCGCGTGGGGACCTGAGTGTTTCCCCCGGCGGGCCACGAGTCCTGGCGCCGGTACTGTGGCACGTACAGGGGCCTCAATGGACGTATCAGCGACGCGGACACCTGTGGCTAGGGGCCGACAGGCCCTCCCTCGCCAACGGCTGCACAGCCGGGTCTCTGACCCGACCATGCAGCCATCACGACAGCCGCTCTTGCACCGCGCGGTGCAAGCAGCAGCCGAGGGGCTCGAACCAGCTGCAGATCTACTGATTCCCGTCTGTCAGCTCCCCAGGAGGCGCGGGGCAGGTCGCGCGATTGTTGTATGACGTCCATGCGCGCCCGCTCTGCGTTCCTGCACACTGCTGCCGGCGGCGCTGCCAGGGGGAGATGTGGACAGAAGAGGAAGCAGAGACATCAGTTAAGTTATTGTTTTTCCTTTTATTTTTTTTTTTTAAACTACTAGGCACTGGCTACTTATATACCTGCCCTGTCTACATATATACAGCCCCTGGCTACCTATCTGCTGCTCTGTCTACCTAGCCCTGCTACCTATATTGCTCGCTCTGGTCTACCTATGTACCAGGGGGCCTGCCCCCCCCCTGGCTACCTTATATGCTGCTTGTTTTACCTATATACCAGCCCAGGCTACCTATATGCTGCTATCTCTCTTAATATACACCAGGCCCCTGGTATCCTAATATGCTGCTCTGTTTCTACCTATTACAGCCCTGTGCTGCCATATACTGTCCTGTCTACCTATATACTGCCCACTGTTAATGCTATATACCAGCCCCATGTTCTTTTTTTTAAACCTTTTAATATACCTGCCCTGTCTACCTATATACCTGCCCTGTCTACCTATATACCTGCCCTGTCTGCCTATATACCAGCCCTGTCTCCTTATAAGTGGCCCTGTCTATATACTGACCCTGCCTGCCTATATACTGGCCCTGCCTGCCTATATACTGGCCCTGCCTGCCTATATACTGGCCCTTCCTGCCTTTATACTGGCCCTGCCTGCCTATATACTGACCCTGCCTGCCTATTAGTGGCCCTGCTTGGCTACATACTGGCCCTGCTTGGCTTCATACTGGCCCTGCCGGGCTACATACTGGCCCTTGCCTGCAAATTTACTGGCCCCTAACTTCTAATTACTGGCACTAGCTGGCTATTTACTGGGCCCTACCTGGCTAGTTACTAGGGGCAGCCCCAGCTACCTGCTAGTTACTGGGGGCTAATTACAGGGGTAGGCCCTGTCTACCAAACCAAATTAATGAGGAAGGCCCTGTTTACCTATCTAATGGGGGACTACCTATTTACTATTTTTAATTTCTAATTTTTAGGGTCTAACATACGCTGTTTGGGGAATTTATAGGAAAGTGCTGAAAAAGAGAGGAGTCTAAGATGTATTTGTGGTAAATTCTACAGGGGACGAGTAGTGACTGGGATAAGAAGACATTGCATGCTGTACCGACAGAGAAAAAAAATGGAAGGGAACAACTAATCAGGGAAGACGTCAGAGGTTTGTGCCAGAAAAGGGAAAAGAGAAAAACAACTCCCATCAGAGATGACGTCTCCTGTGAGTCCCTGCTTTTCAGGGGTCATTTTACTTCTGTGTTGAAACAGTGGCTGTATTCATGTGAGGTGACCTGACTACTGGTGAGTGTTTGGGTGGGGTTGTAGGTTGTGCTGGTGCTTATGTAGTGTCAGTGTGGGCTTGTCCCTGATTGTAAAGCGCACACCTGACTCTGTGACGAGGGGTTTCTCTGCTCCACTGTTTCTTTCTTGCTTGTGTGTAGGGGGCTTTCACATGGAGCAGTTTTGGTGCATTTTTTGATGCGTTTTTTTGTGCAGAAATATACAGCATTAACTGCTCTGCCTTTCTGCACAAATCGCACCAAAAACGCTCCGTGTGAAAGCAGCTTTATAGTGTAGTTTATATTAGAAAGTGGCGAGGTGCGAGAACAAGGGGAATTTTTTAAGCGGATATTGTATGTGGGCTGCTGGGGGCTTTGTGCCAGGGCTGATTTTTATTCCCAGTTCGACCCTGCTCCAAGGTGACCAAAATATCCCAAGAAAGTTCTCAATGTCTCATAGTGTAGACCTTGTTCTGATTTCAGTATTCTGGCTTAAGTGATCCGGAATAACATGATTAACTAGTTTTATAAAGGGAAAACTATGGTAGAGTTAAAAGATCCCTAACCCAAAGTTTATTTTATTGCTGATGAAAAACATTGGATTGTTTCCAGGCCACAAATGAGCTCTGAACTGTGCAGGAGATTGCAACATCCTTATATATTCTGCAAAAGATGGAAACAAGATACAGGATATTTCTGTATTTTTTATCTCAAGATGTCTTATACTTGTACCTGGAAAAAGAGTTGCCAGCTCAACAATAAGGGTATGTTCACACTGCATAATTGCAGGGCGCATTTCGTCACATACTTCCGCTTCAATACGCCCGAAATGCGCCCCGCAATTACGGTAATTCATAGCCCTCATAGAAAGCTATGAATTATGTCTATCTTCCCCAGTGTACAATGTGCGTGTACGCACCGCTGATAATGAAAGGGAACGGGGCCAGCCGAGGGGCGCTAGTCAGCACGTACTTCTAAAACACCTGGAGTATTGCAGCGTGTACTGTACGCACCTCAATACGCCGTGTGAACATACCCTAAGTTTCAAGATGAATGCATTTTGGGATATTGTCATTTATAAGTACTGTAAACTGAGACCTATGAGAAACTTGCATCTGGTCCTAAATCCCAGGCAGAGAACAGTACAGCATATGTAGAGCAAGTACAGACCAGTAAGGTAGATGTAAGATAGGTAAGAAATAGTACAGTACTGTGCAAAAGTTTTAGGTAGGTAGGTGGGTAAAAAATACTGCAAAATGCAAACCGAATGGACAAATGAAAAATCAAAATCAAATCAATATCTGATGTGACCGACCGTTCGCCCTTTGAGTCCTGGAAGTGATGTTATGGCCCCCAACCGAACCCTGATTTTAACAATTGAGTCTGTCTGGGATTACATGGAAAAACAGAACTACCGAGCTAGCCTACATCCACAGGAGATCTGTCCTTACTTCTCAATGATGTTTGGAACAACCTTCCTGTCGAGGCGTTTCAAACACTATACAAGATGAACTGATGCTGCCTTGAAGGTAAAGGCTGGTCACACCAAATAATGATATGATTCAGATTTCTATTTCATTAATTTAATTTGCATTTTGTTAATTGATAAAAAAAATATTTATGAACTTATCAAATGCATTAACACTTCTATTTTTTAAAAGATTCTTACTTTGGAAAAGATTCTTACATTTGCCTAAAACTTTTGCACAATACAGGCAATCCCAGGGTTACGAATGGGATAGGGACTGTCTGTAGGTTTGTTCTTAAGTTGAATTGTATGTAAATCGGAACAGGTACATTTATTATTTGTAATTCCATCCCCAAATTTTTTTTTCTAGTTTTGGATCGTGCAGGGAAGGGTTTTTTATATTTGTTTTGCTGTCTGTGCCCTTGTTTAGAAGATTTCACCTCACTTTCTGTATCTCATGTGCTGCTGTAATTCCAGAGCCCCCCACCTTCTGGTATACCCTAAGCGACTCCCCAGTCCAACACTGTAGCACAAGCAGAGAACAGAACTGTACATATTACAAAGGTAAAGAGCAGCACAGTACTTGTAGATTGCAGTATACTACATTTAGCCCTAAGGAAGTAACGCGAAATGAGTTGGCTGTTTCATAGGTATATGAAATGTTACATGATTTGATGTGACTGATCATCCTTAACTTCTACACGTTTATTCCCTATGTTTATTTTTAATTTGTAATCTATGGTGTTTGCACTTTATAATTATTTGGTATACTATTGATTATTTGTAGTGATCTAGGGGTCTAATGAAATAATTTGGCTAATATTCATGTACTTGCACTTTGTATTTATCACTGCCATTGATTATGTATAATTTGGGATGAATTATTCTATATAATGTATGTTACTGTATAATATATATTTTGTGGGTAAGATATATTTAATCAGTTATAACTTATTTTCTTCAGTCTTTCATCATTTGATTCTTTTACTATCATGTATTACCTATAATTGGCCTGTTTTTTCTTCTTTGATGGCACACTTTTTAAATATTTTTAATATGACTGTCAGGCTATGTTCACATGGCTTAAATTTGGGAGCATTTTCGCCGCATATTTAGAGGCGTACTGCGCTCTAATATGAGCAAAATGCGCCTCAGTCATTACGATAATCCACAGTTCTCATAGAGAACTATGGATTACGCCTCCTCTCCCCGCGTATACAATACGATCGTATTGTAGGCGCGGGGAGATAAGTGACATCTCATTTATTCACGGTGCTTACGCGCCGCGAGTAATGCATGTCTATGGGGACAGGGGGCTTCCGACCCCCCCGCCCCGCGGGAGTACGCGCCAATCGGTGTGAGCTCCCGAACACCCAGCGTAATTGCGGGGCATACTGTATGCCCTGCAATTAGCTGTGTGAACTTACCGTATATACTCGAGTATAAGCCGAGTTTTTCAGCACAAAAAATGTGCTGAAAAAATCCCCCCTCGGCTTATACCCGAGTCACTGTCGGCACTCGGGCGCTGCAATGGCCCGTGCGCCGACAGGGACGCTTCAGTTATATGCGGCTCCTCACTCCTCATGGAGCGCATATAACTGAATGCTGAGTAGCTGACAGCGTCCAGGCGCTGCAGAGGCCCGTGCGCGGTCAGCTATCTCTTCCCCTGCATGCGACTCCTCCGGAGCGCATGCTGGAGAAGAGATAGCACTGCGGAGCAGAGAGCGAGCGCTCCGTGCTCCGCAGTGGACTCCGGGCGGCCGCAGACTCGCGGCTGTCCGGAGTTTCCGGCACAGGCAGCGTGAGTGTCATCACACTGCATGCGCGGCCTGATGACCTCCCCCGCCTGTGCCGAGAAGACCGAGGAGAGCGCGCGGGAGGCCGGACATCGAGGAGGCGGAGCGGCGAGGGAGACGGAGCAGTGGGGAGCCAGGTAAGTTGTTTTTTTTGTTTTAAAAACGTGCCTATACCCTGCCTATATCTGCCCAGGGGGACCTATACCTGGCTATACCTGCCTATACCTGGCTATAACCTACCTATACCTGGCTGTAACCTACCTATACCTGGCTGTAACCTACCTATACCTGGCTTTACCTGCCTATACCTGGCTTTACCTGCCTATACCTGGCTTTACCTGCCTATACCTGGCTATAACCTACCTATACCGGGCTATAACCTACCTGTGACGAAAAAAGCCCAACCGCCGGCCCACTCGAGGGACGACGGCCTGACTTGGGGTGTATCTCGACGTTGCACGGCCCCCTAGGGGTGCACAAGGTCAGCCAGATACTGTTCTACTGTTAACCCCTGTCCACACGGGCCCAGGGAGAAAACCAAGCTGCCACCAGTTCTCTCGTTTGGTATATAAGACCGGTCCATTACCGACTTATAACAGGGCCAGGAGCCAACCCTTGGGTAGCTATATATCATAGACCGAGTACTAGGCGTGTGAGGCCGATGATCAAGACAGACTAACTCAGATTAAAGTTTATAGATTTAATTAGCCTAGAGGGCACACTAGACAAATATAGACAAAAGGATAATAATATACAGGAAGAGTCAGAGGTGCACACACAAGCATGGGTTACATACAAAAGGCAGTTAAAATGGGTCAAGTTACCTTCGGGCCTACATGGGGGGCGTATGCGGCCTGGCTTCTGTGGGTGATGCTCCTGGAAATGCTCTTAGGTGCCCCCCTCCATGGATCAACGGTAGAGCCCACATGGGCTCCTGCTTATATCTGTGAGGGAACAACCCACGTGGCAGCCCCCTTACACGCCCCCACATACCCCTGGGACGGTCTAAGAAGTCGTCCCACTCAGGTCATGCAGTTTCTGATACAAACACAAAAATGGACCATAAAGGCGGCAGGGCATTGGCACAGAACCGAGCCGGTAGCACCATCAGAACCGCTGGACCTACACGACGCCCGATATCAGACACGCCTATCTTATGGGCTCCGTAGTCCGGTTCTGGATATCTCGTCCCCCCTGCGCCCTAGAAACCTGGAAATGGTGGCTGTGTGTGTGGGAGTTCCATGTTTGCAATATGAACTACGCCATGGACCAGTTATGAGCGGATCGCCTATGAATCGATATGAAATATCGGAGACGGTCGCTAGGTTTGATTAATTTGAAGTCTTTGAAGCTTGGGGTTTGAGGCAGCATTTGTTCAGTGCTAATAATGGAAGTGAAGGTTCTTTTGAGGTGTCCATGTATCCTGCTGTGCCAACATCCTATGGAGAGCATTTACAATGGGTCATAGCTGGGCTAATTAACGTGTAAATGGAGCTTTCCTGGGAGGCTGGGACCCATCTGTGATCTGACTAGATAGGAAGTTGGAGATGATTTGTCATATTTTGGAGTGGATTCTCCTCACACCACCCCCCTTTTGAGGGCGCTAGGGGGCAGCACCTGCTCGGTGCTCCACCACGCGCCCACCTGCCCCTTCTCCCTGTCGGGACAGCCCATCGGCGTTGCCGTGGTCTCGGCCCTTCCGGTGGCGAATGGCGAAGCTGTACTGTTGGAACGCCAGGCTCCAGCGTAGCAACCTCCCATTGGTTCCGGAGACCGTGTGTAGTCAGCTCAGAGGGTTGTGTTCGGTCTCCACAATGAAATGACGCCCGTATAGATAGGGTTGCAGCCACTGCAGGGCCCACACTATCGCCAGGCATTCTTTTTCCATGGTGGAATAGGCCACTTCCCTCGGCAGAAGCTTCCGGCTCAGGTACATAACGGGATGTTCCTGTCCCATTGGGTCCACCTGGCTGAGCACTGCACCGAGGCCAAAGTCACTGGCGTCGGTCTGTACTATAAACTGCCTGTAACCTACCTAGTCCTGGCTGTAACCTACCTATACCTGGCTGTAACCTACCTATACCTTGCTGTAACCTACCTATACCTGTCTTTAACTGACCTATACCGGGCTATAACCTACCTAGGGGAACTTATACCTGCCTATAGCCTGCCTAGGGGGACCTATACCTGCCTATAACCTACCTAGGGGGACTTATATGCCTATAGCCTGCCTAGGGGGACCTATTCCTGCCTATAACCTACCTAGGGGGACCTATACCTGCCTATAACGACCTATAGCCTGCCTGGGGAGACCTATATATGCCTATAACGACCTATAGCCTGCCTAGGGGGACCTATACCTGTCTATAACGACCTATAACCTGTCTAGGGGGACCTATACCTGCCTATAGCCTGCCTATGGGGGCAATTACCTGCCTGTAGCCTGCCTATGGGGACATATAGCTGCCTATACCTGCGTATAACGACCTATACCTGCCTATAACCTGGCTATGGGGGACATTAAACTGCCTATAGGGGACATTAAACTGCCTATACCAGCCTATGTGGGACATTAAACTGCCTATAACGGCCTATATCTGCTTATGGGGGACATTAAACTGCCTATACCTGCCTATGGGGGACATTAAACTGCCTATGTAATTTTATTGGTATGTATTTTTATTTTTAAAATTCACCAGTAGCCGCTGCGTTTTCCACCCTAGGCTTATACTCGAGTCAATAAGCTTTCCCGGTTTTTGTGGCAAAAGTAGGTGCCTCGACTTATACTCGGGTCGGCTTATACTCGAGTATATACGATAGCCTTATAGATATTATTTTTATTATTCAATAAAAATATGACATTTTACATTGGCCTCTTTGTATTTGGTATAAGAGTTTATTCATAGGTTAATTGGCCTGCAGAATTTGAGCATATATTTTGGATTTTACATTTAGCACAGGTAGAGATCAGTAGATAAAGAACAGTAGATTACATGGTTTATAGATAGAGAACAGTGTGGTGCATGTAATACTGGTAGACAGCAGTCTGATACATGTAGTAATTGTAAAAAACAGAATGGTACATGTAGTAGAGTAGTATGGTACATGTCGCTCTGTTCTACACTTCAGATTGACACTACCAGAATCATCACATACAGTTGAAACCAGAAGTTTACATATACTTTAGAAAAAGTCACATATGCATGTTTCTCTCAGTATCTGATATGAAATCAGAATAAACCTTACCTGTTTTAGGTCAATTTGGAACCAAAATTATTTATATTTGCCAAATGCCAGAATAATGAGAGAGAATTTTTAAGAAATTTGTATTACTTTCTGCAAAGTCAAACATTTACATACATCCTTAAACTACTTTGTAACCAGTATGCCAGTATACTTCGGGTCATTGTCCATTTGGAAGACCCATTTCCGCCCAAGCTTTAACTTCCTGGCTGATGTCTTGAGATGTTGCTTCACTATTGCCACATAATCTTCTTTCCTCATGATGCCATCTATTTTTTGAAGTGCACCAGTCCCTCCTGCCGTAAAACCCCACAACTTGATGCTGCCACCCTTGATTTTCACAGTTGGGATGGTGTTCTTAGGCTTTCAAGCTTCTCCCTTTTTCATCCAAACATAACAATGGTTATTATGGCCAAACAGTTCAGTTTCAGTTTCGTCAAACCACAGGACATGTCTCCAAAAATGTAGGTCTTTGTTCCTGTGTGCATGTGCAAACATTAATCTGGCTTTTATAACTTTCTTTTGGAGCAATGGCTTCTTCCTGGCAGATTGGCCTTCCAGCCCATGTTGATATAGTACTCGTTTCGCTGTGGATAATGACACAATCTTACCAGCCTCCACCAGCATCTTCCCTAGGTCTTTTGCTTGTGTTCTTGGGTTGTATATGCACATGTCGGACCAAAGCATGTTCATCTCTGAGACATGAAGACTGGATTTTCTCATCTTGTTTGTACTTGCCTATAATTGTTTGTACAGAAGACCGAGGCACCCTCAGGTATCTGGAAATTGCACCCAAGGATGATCCAGACCTGTGCAAGTCCACAGTTCTCTTCCTGATATCTTGGCTGATTTCTTTAGACTTTGCCCTGATGTTACAAATAGAAGCAGTGTGTTTCTGGTGTGCTTTAAAATACATCCACAGGTGTGTCAGAAGCTTCCAAAGACATGACATCATATGAGCTGTCCCAAATTGTTTAAATGCATAGTAATCCTAGTGTATGTAAACTTTTGACTTTTCAGAAAGTAATAAAAATGCCTTAAATTGTCTCTCATTGTTCTGGTATTTGGCAAATATAAATAACTTTGGTTTCCCAAAAGACCTAAAAAAGGGGGAAGGTTTTATTCTATTTCATTCAGATAGTGAAAAAAACCTCATATGTTTTTTTATATAGTTAAAGTAAAAATTTTGGTTTCAGCTGTACACTTCAGTGGTACAGTTGCCAATTGTCTGTTTACATGAGTTTTACCACTGCAATATGCTTACTGATTACTATTGACTACGACATAATAAATTGACAGTGCTTCCTTTCAGATAGCCCAGTAAAGTTATCAATTAAAATGTAATAATAACAATAATACAGAAGCTTGTAATACAACACTGCTTAATGCATGAAAGAATGGGAGGCAAGTAAATATCTAATTCTGAGCTACAGCAGATAGCAATAGACTATTTGAGCAGAACATTATAATAAAAGTGTGGCTCTCTCCACACGAGGTGAAACCTTTTAAATGGAAACCCGAGGTGTTTTGCCCAGTACCAGGGAAATAGTCCATGACCCCCGTCAGGATCCCTCTCACCGGGGCTGTGAATTGAAGTTTAAAAAACCTCCTTAATTACAGGGATTTTAGATTCATTTTTAAGGAGTACATTTCTCGTGTATTTTAATACAAATTGCGTGTAATTATAGAGCAAAATGTCATGTTATGAAATTATCTACAAAGTTGTCTCGCATAGAAAAAACATTTTGATACAGACTATTAGGAAATTCTGGGTTGAGGTAGGCCCCCTGTTCAGGATCCTAATTTTTGACCAGAGCGGACAGCAGTTACCAAAAGAGAATCTCTTTCTTTGCAGGATCTGTCCTGTCCTGATATTCACAACACAATTATTTAAATACACACTTTGTAAGGCTGTGTTCACACGGCTTATTCACGGCGGATTTGTGAGCCGGGTTTTCCTCGCAAAAAACCGGCGTGAATGAGGGGCGGGGCGGGGGGGCCGAGCGCGGGGGGGCGCCGCTCCCCGGCCCCAAGACAATGCATTATCTACGGCCTACGCGCCGTAAATAAGTGCATGTCACTTTCTCCCCCCCCCGATTCCGAGCGGGGAGGAGCGACGGGAAACCACTTTTCTCTATGAAGCAGTGATTAAACCGTAATGACTCCAATTGGCGCCTACGAAGCACAAATCCGGCGCGGGGTACCCCCCAATCCTTTGCAAAAAAAGCCTGTGAAACGGGCCTAATGCTTAGTTTTTTTGGGGGTTGCACTGCAATAACTTACTACCAAGTTCGCACCAAACACTGATTGCCAATCTAATATTTTGTATCAGGCTATAGGGATTGTGTAAGTAAAAACTCTTTTTTAAAAGGGGAAACCCGTTTGGGTGGTTTACCGCCCATCTGAGAGCAAAAGGTGATAGAGGGAGAAACTGACCTGTGGGATATAGGCTAATGATAGAGGGAAAAAGCTACTCTATGAAAAAATAAATTTTTAAAAAAGATAGAAGAGAGAACTGAGCCTGTGGATATATAGGGGTTTTTTGATAGAGGGAGAGCAGGGGGTTTTTGTGTATAAGGGTTTAAAAATAGAGGGGGAAAGCTGACTCTTTATATATAGGGTTTTAGAAGGGGAGAAAGCTGAGCCTGTATATTGGGTTTTATGAAAAGGGGGGAGAAGCTAGCTCTGTTATATAGGGTATATGATAGAGGGAAAGAAGCGACCTGTTATATTAGGTTTTTAAAAGATAGAGGGAAAAAACGACTCTGTAAAAATAATTAAAAGTTTAAAGAAAAACGACTCTGTGATAAAGGGTTTTTTTTGATAAAGAACTGAGCTCTGGTATATAGGGGTTTTATGAAAGGGGAGAAGCTGACTCTGGGATATATAGGTTTTATATGAAAAGGGAAAAGCGAGCTCTGGACTTAAAGGTTTTTATGACAGAGGGAGAAAACGAGCTCTGGATATATAGGTTTAAATG